>OZ012737.1:643983028-644145528 GCA_963859935.3 Lathyrus sativus | reverse complement strand
ACAGACATTCCTGCAAATGTCGCTGCTGGTGGTGACACCGATGATGAGTATGATAAGAGAGATCATGTTCCTCCCGTCTGTGACTCACCTCCTCCTCATTTTTCGCATGGCCAGGTTCCACCCACGCACACCTCACCGTGTTTTTATAACACTTATGCAGGTACTTCCTCCTTGAACAAGCAATATGATGAACTGCTTTAGGAAATAGCAGTTTCAACAAATGAAGATATATCAAAATGCACGCCGCCGAAGCAAATGTGATCAGCGAGGACATGGATAGCAAGAGCACGATCAAGAAGGATTTGGCACGCAGTAACATTCGTACATGTTCTATCATTGTTCTTTCACCTTGGATTAAAACATTGGGGACAATGTTTGATTTAAGCGCGAGAGAGGAATTTTAATGCTTTCTAGTTAGATTTATTTCTTTATTTTACTTTCATTATTTTATCTAGTCATTACATGTATTTTCAAGTCTTTAGGCGAAGTTTTTGTTGTCTATTAAATTTCTTCCTTTTCTTGAGCCATACCGAATTTTTTTGCAAAGAAAAACAATGTTTGTTTTAAATTTGTGGGATATTAGACAAGTTTAGGACAAGTTATAAAGACTTGGGAAATATCCTGAAATATCAGTAACATCTTAACATCGTAAGTCTCTTAATTGTAGAAATCGATCTGGATAATTGTTATGCCTTAGCCTTAAAATCTCACCCCTAGATAAGTCCTTAAGTAGTTTATTTTAGTAATCAACACCATCTTAAGCATGCTTTACGAAGGGAAGCCGAAGAATATACATAAATGATCCAAAAATTTCTACTTTAATTAATTAAAAATAGGGAATGCACCTTCTAAGTTTGGTGACCCTCACCCAGTCGCTTAACCCAACGGTTGTGGAACCTGCAAAAATAGAATAAAAACCTGTTATTAATTGGTTCAGAGGTATCTGATGATGAACTTGGTATGGAGGATTATGGTTCGATCCCCCACAATTACAATTGGGTAAACAAAGGGGTTATGCCACCATAGGTACCAGAACCCCGTGCAAAGGACCAGAATCACTAATCAATCGCTTTACAATGAGTGTGCATGGATAACGAGCTTAATGTGATTGCGCCTGAAGAAAAAAGGATGAAAAATGGGATCACTACGCCAGAAATGACTTTTAGCAGTGCAATAAAAGACAGTGCTTTCTAAAAAAGCGCTGCTAAAGGGTCATGAAAAAAAAAATAGCATACCTAAGACAGCGCTTATTAAAAAAGCGCTGCTAAAGGGGGGGGTCAAAGAAAGCGCTTTAAAAAAGCGCTGCTAAAGGGGGGGGGGGGGGTCTACGAAAGCGCTTTTAAAAAAGTGCTGCTAAAGGGGGTCCTAAGGCAGACCTATAACAGCGCTTTTAAAAGCGCTGCTAAATGCCAAAAAAAGCGCTGCTAAAGGGGGTCCTAAGGCAGACCTATAGCAGCGCTTTTAAAAGCGCTGCTAAATGCCAAAAAAAGCGCTGCTAAAGGGGGTCCTATAGCAGCGCTTTTAAAAGCGCTGCTAAATGCCAAAAAAAGCGCTGCTAAAGGGGGTCCTAAGGCAGACCTATAGCAGCGCTTTTAAAAGCGCTGCTAAATGCCAAAAAAAGCGCTGTTATAGGTTTAAGTAGCATAAATTTAAAAAATCTCAATATTTTTGCAGAATCAGAATAGTCTTCTTCTTTCTTATTTCCACTCGCAAACGTTGCCCTATTCAGAATTAGAACAGTCACCATCGACGCATTTCGTCCGCGCCTCCGTCCGACAGCCTCCATCCGTCGCCTTTCCTCCGGTCATTCCGTCGTCACCTCATTCTGCCGCCGTCCGTCCATTTTTGACGGTCATCTCCGTCCTCCACCAGCGCATTTCCACCATTTTAAGGTATTTGAAGTTTTTTATTTTCCATTTTTATTGTTCTCATAGTTGAATGCATTATTGGAGTTTGAATCTTTTAGTTGCTTTTGTCTTAGGTAAATAGTATTTACTTGGAATAATTTTGTTTTCCTTCCACTCTTGACTATACTATATTTGTAGTTCAAAAAGTTGCTTCTAAGGTGTTCGATGAAATGTCACAGTTAAATGAATTGCCTATGGTCATGTACTTTTGTAAGTACATCCTGTAACTCCTTTTTCTCTATTAAATTTCAATGTGTTTTTTTGGTGTTTTTGTATTCATCGTAATTACCAATGATCATTTTTATAGTTCACAAAGCTGCTTTTGATGTGTTCGATGAAATGCAACAATTAAATGAATCACTGATGATCATATGTTAGTTACATGACATGGAGAAATCATATTTATCACCGATGAATATAAATTGATTTGGAGTAGTATTTTGTAAAAGGTATTTGAAATGTTGCTAATTTAGATTTGAACTATACTGATTATATTGTGTATTTTAGCCTTAGAATGATTACAAGTTACTCATTTCTCTTTTATAGACATACTCATTTATAATTGGTGAGGGAAAATGCTGAGTGATAATATTCATGATTTTTTGGGATTTAAGGTGAGATTGTGCCTTGTGAATAGTATGTTGCTTGCAATAAGATGATATATATATATATATATATATATATATATATATATATATATATATATATATATATATATATATATATATATATATATATATATATATATATATATACATGAACAGTGACTTAGTGAGTGATAACTTACATTTGAGGATAGAAAATTAGGGTGTTTATGGTTTGAAGTATATCAAGTTTGGGAAGTGTTGATACAAGTAGAGACAATTAAAGAGGCACTGAAGATTATATTGTTTGATTATGTGTATGATATTGGTTTTTCACATTGACTTAGTTAGTTGCATGGTCTTGTCAACTTTGTGTCATTGGATGTCTGAAGTGCAATCATGGGATAATTGGACTGTAATACTCAAACATATATGGATGTGATACTCAAACATAAAAAAAACATTAACATCATAATTTTAGCGTTTATTCATACTGTGTACATAACATAACAATTGATGTTTCTGAAGGGCTTATCTAATCTTGTGTGTGCATAATGTAATACTTTGTAGGGTATAAATTAAACCAACAATCTTAAAACCATAGAGTCACATAAGACTAATAATAATGCTTATGATTTCAAATGAATTTATAATAAAAAATATCTACTTTTGATTTACATGAGCTATCTGAGACGATTTCAATGTTTTAAATAAGTAGAGTTTTCTAAGTAGATTTCTATGTCTTAAATAAGTAGAGTTTTATAAGCAAATGGATGTTAAAATTTGTTAACTATATATCCTGATAAATAGTTATGTAAACTATATATCCTGATAAATGTTCGTTTCTTTTTTCCATTAACAGTGTCCTCGTCAGCGCAATGGGATTGACTGCGGATATTTTGTATTGCGTTTTATGAAGGAAATTATTCTTTCTGGTCAAATAGAGATTCCAATCATGGTATGGATCAATTCATAAGTTATATGATTCATTTTGATAATTAACCGATATTTTATCTGAGTAATTAGTTTTAAAATTAAATCGTGCATGTTCTGTTATATTATGTAGTATTTTGATGATTTCAAGTGCGGTACTTACTCGAAAGCAAGATTGGAAGAAATTAAGGAGGAATGGTGTCAATTTATTCTTGAGTTGAGAATTTTATAATGTATCTATTTGTAAAGTTATCGGATTTGTAATTATATGTAAATTGATTGTATATGTGATGTTGTTCTGAGGATCGGACTGTGTTGTAATATATTTAAGCAGGTTTATGTGTATAATATTGCAAAGTGATGAATTATAATGTATACTTTAGTTATTGTGTATAATATTGCAAAGTGATGAATACACAAAAATAAGGCCAAAATAATTGTTATATATAAGGCCAAACTGTTGAACTAAAGGCCTGGATTATAAGCAGGGAATGTATTTGTTATAAGCAGGTTTATTGAAAAATATATAAAAAATGTGATTATTTAAAATAAAAAATTTCAAAATCGTGAAGACTAGACAGCGCTTTTAAAAAAAGCGCTGCTAAAGGGGCAAAAAGAGGCCTAAAAAAGCGCTGCTATAGGTTGGAAAAGGGGGGGGCTAACAAAGCACTTTAGAAAAGCGCTGCTAAAGGGGGGGTCTAAGACAGCGCTTTAAAAAAGCGCTGCTAAAGGGGGGGGGGGGTCTAAGAAAGCGCTGCTAAAGGGGGGAGGTGAAGTGGGATTAGGCAGCGCTTATAAAAGCGCTGCTATAGGGTAAAAAAAGCGCTTCTAAAAGTGCTGATAAAGGCCAAAAAAAAGCGCTGCTAAAGGCCAAAAAAAAGCGCTGCCTTTACCTTTAGCAGCGCCACTTTAGGCAGCGCTTTTAAGCGCTGCTAAAGGCCAAAAAAAGCGCTGCTAAAGGTCTTTTTTGGCATAGTGGATGAGTAAGTTAGGCTTAAGCATAATAATATGATCCAAATTGGTTTGTATAGGAAGGAGAGTTATGACTGCAAAATTTGGAATATATTATTATGGTATTCTTGTTTTTATGAATACTATTGACATAGCCTGGTTTAAAGCAAAGTCTTTAAAGCCCTGAGTAACTATCTGAGTTTCACTGTTTACTTTCATTTATCTTGAGGACAAGCAAAGGTTCAAGTGTGGGAGAATTTGATGACACCAGATTTCATCATTTATTTGACTCGATTTATGCATATTTTATTGTCATTTTGTTTGCACTTACACTATTATGCGAGTGTTTTGTTTGTGTTTAAGATATTTAGCCATTAAAGAGGCACGTGCGAAGAAACAGAGCAAAACAGGCAAGAACAGAAGAAATGGAGCAGTTTGCACTCAAGGTGACCACACGGGGCCTACAAACGAAGGAAAAGGAACAAACGGGCATGAGTTGGCAAGGTGTGGAGTTCGCCACAACCCCATAGCATTCAACATGCTCTATTGGGTCAAAACGGTTGTAAACAGGCTTTACTTAGCCCCCAAGAGTTCACAAGCGCTCCTACTTTCTCTCCACATTTTTGGAGCGGTTTTAAAGGATTTTTAGAGTTTTTAGAACCCTATAAAAACACCCAGATGCCTCAACTTTGGAGAATCCAAGTTTTGTGCACACTTATGCCATAATATGTTCAAGTTTGGATTGAGTCTGTCTCAAGTTTGGATCATCCCTGTACAAGTTTTATTTCCGTCAAGATTACTTCAGCATTTATTGTACCTGTTTCAAAACTCCGTTTGGAGCAGGTCTTTAATTCATTCCGCTTTTATATTTAGTTTGTCTTGCCTTTAATTTTCTATTTTGTTTACCACACAATTTTTCTCTTCATCTTATTTACCTATGTCGCAACTTTATTTCAAAACGCTTTTTACCAGTCATTATGTTTACACTTAAAACCCTTTATGTTTTGTTTCCAATAACCATGTCCGACTAACTTGTTAGTGTTGGAATATGTGGATCGTCAATAGACGGTGCTCTAAATGTTGTCTCTTTAGGAATACCTTTGTGGGCTATTTTGGTTTAAACGCAATTTTTCTGAATTCATTTTAATCCGCCCCTACGAAAGTGGGGCAGTAAAAATGTCGGATAAGATCGAAAGTCATCTAACACTACAAACTAAAATTGGTTTATTTTTTATTAACAAATACCGCGAAAGCACTTTGTTAATTAATTAGAGAGTCTAATATTTCTAGAAAGAGATTTTAAAACTATTTACGAAAGCACGCCGTTTATAGGTTTAGGATCTGGTTGCCTGAACGAAAGCCTGCAACAATTTTAAGTTAAACATTCCAATCAAGATCGCTTTTCGACTGAGTTAAGAGTTTAATTTCTTAAAAATATGTTCAATACTTTAACACGATAAGCAAATTACATTTGTGACAATGGACGACATTAAATAAAGAGTAAATTTGGTTCTGTATGCGTGGAAGTGATAATTCCCGTTAAATTTATTCTTTTCAAAGAGAAAATATTACCTCGTTAATAATGCGAAATTATATCGTTTTTTTAACTTGACTTACATGGATTTTACCTTCGATTATTATTAGTTTGTTCGATTTTTATCATATTATTTAATCATTTTGTTTGTTTTGTAGGAATGAGGAAAGAATTGGAAAAGAAAGAAAATGAAGAAAATGGAAAGAAAAAAAGAAGAAAATGGAAGAAAAGAAATAGAAAAGAAAAGAAAAGAAAAAAAGTGGGGGCCACCACACACCAAGTGGCACTTGCCACTTGGGTGTGGCGCCTGCCACCATGAAAAGAATGAGAAGTGTGGCGCCTGCCACCTTCCAAGGGAGAGGGGAGTGGCGAGTGCCACTCCTAGAAAGTAGGAAGAGTGGCAACTGCCACTCCTAAAAGAAAGGAAGTGGCGTGTGCCACTTCCTCCCTACATTTTCTCCACTCCTCCCTGCATTTTCTCCGATCTTCACTCCATGTTTTGGCCTGAGATCTTGGGTAACCGTCGCCACTAACAACTATAAATGCCACATATGGTTTTGGAAACGGAGGAGCCACTTTTGATTTCTGTTTCATTATTATTTTTCTTTAGCATTTTGTTCTTATTTTTTAAGCACTTTTTAGAGATTTTGTATAAGGAAATTATTTTTCACACTGATAAACAATTTCCAGTTAGTGTTAGGATTGATTTACGGGTTGTAATTTTGTACTGAACTGCAAGTCGGCCTCCATAATTCAATCCAAGTGTTTTTTGTTCTTCGTAATTGTCAGGTTCCATTTATATGCTTTTATTGTCATTGTTATTTTTATGCATCCCTTTTATTTTCTGTCTAACATTAAGATTAGATTTTGTAATAGCATGGAAGTCATGTCTGGCTAAACCTCTTAGTATCGGTATGTAATTATAATCGGTCGGAAAGGTTAAGTAAATTGTGGCGTGAATTTAACAGATCTATTCATCTGGTCTCAGTTTCTTTTAATAACTTAATAACTTTTGTTACGAGAGTAAAAAGGTAACGAAGGTTAAGATCAATAAAGCGAGAGTTTGAGGTCTTAACCGGATAGATGAAACTAAACATTAGTGTTAAATACAACAAGAGTGCTTTAGGGTTAATTAGAACTTACTTATTTTCAAAAAGCATTTTTAAATACGAATGAGAGAGCGAGAGCCTTAATTCTGATTTGAGAGTATAATATAAGTCAGTAAACAAGAGAGTGTGAGACAAAGCCTTTTTAAGTGAGTATTTTCTACAGAATAATAATTTTTCATCTTTTAACAAACGTCCATGAATTATTGAATCCCCGATGACCGATAAAACTACATACTGATATTCCATCATATCTTGATTTAGATCTAGTTTTAATTTCTATTTAAATTCTTACTTGCACCCCAATTTAGAATTCCATTAGCCTTAGCTTTACATCGCAACAATAGATAATGGTAGGTTGGCATTGGTTTCCGTGGGTTCGACAATTTTTTATATTACTTCGATATTTCCGTACACTTGCAGAGCATCAAGTTTGTGGCGCCATTGCCGGGGACCAATAGTAAATATTGTGATTCCGTTGTTGCATAGTATAGACTAAGGCACTCTTATCTCAATTAATATGTATAACCCAAATTTCCTTTATAATCACCACCCCCAATATTTTGAGGAACCACAATATCCGCTTAAATCTGACCTCGAAATATTAATGGAGGATTTCAATATGACGCTAACTCACTCTCACCCAAATTCCCTCTATAATTACGACTCTCAATATTTTGAGGAACCACAAGATTTCAATAAATCCAACCTCAAACTATTAATAGAGGAATTCAATGTGACGCTTACTCACTCTAGGATAGAATCTAAGATGGAGCGCTTTGTAGAGACACAAACTCTTAAAAATGAAGATTTTAGAAAAAAACATCTCCAAATTAATGAAAACCTTAGGAAGATGAACATTATGGTAGATTCCCTCGCGACTCACAGTAAGGCATTGGACTCAAACCTCCCTGCTTACACAAACACCTCTAGGACCCTTCCCTGAGAGACATGTGGATGTTGTAACAACCAGTAGTGAAGAACAAATAGAAAATCCTAGGGCGAATGATAATGAATTTGAGGAGAGTTATGGTGAGAAAAGCATACATATTGAGAAAAGTCTATCGACACCACCCGAAAGGGAGGTTGTCGAAGAGGTAGAGAAGGAAGCACCTATTGTTGTTCCTCTTCCTTATACCCCGCCTATTTCTTTCCCACAAAGGACTGTGGAAACTAAGGTAGACTCCCAATCCAAAACATATGTGGAGGTATTGGAAAATATCCACACCAACACACCTTTATCTGAGGTCCTGCATACAAAAAGAAAATTTGAGGACCATGAAACTAGGGTTATCATTATTGTTAAAAGGGTAAGATTAACTTTTGAGGTGGTGGATGAAATAACTAAGCCCAAATTTGAAAAATTGATACTCAAGATAGATCCAGAACCACCACCATAAGTTCAAAACATGAACCATCCCACAGGAGAAAGAAAAGAAAAGGTGAAGGATATGAGAGATGGCTTGATAAATGGCCATGGAAATCGAACACTATTAAAAGTTCGATCGAGGAACCATTCTCGAAAGAACCACCATGAATGCTTGCACTTTTTAGCCTTCGAGCTATCAACGTTAAATAAAGCGTTGTGTGAGAGACAACCCACGAGGTTTTTATTTTAAGTTGTTATGGTTGTTTGTTTAAATTTGCAGAAAATAAAGAAATGTATCGCTTATCACGTTTTAGCTATATCTAGGCGAAAACTCTCTAGATGACGATCTTGGAAGATGAGCTGGTGTCCATGGACATTCCTACGAGTGTCGTTGCTGGTAGTGACACTGATGATGAGTATGATAAGAGAGAGCATGTCTCTCCCATTAGTAACTCACATCTTCCTCGCTTTTTGCATGGTCAAGTTCCACCTGCACGCTCCGCACCATATTTTTCTAACACTTTTTGCAGGTACTTCCTCTGGAAGCGGTGTTGCACCCTAATTTGACCAACCGGGTCCCGTATCTGGCTCGATGTTTCGACGCATTTCGCATCAGCATTTACATACTGCATATAGTGCATTTTCTCAATCATGGTGATTTTATCGGGATTACAGCCCTGCTGTCGCATTTCAGGTATCTCAGACCGGTTCGGGTAATCGGAGGTTATTTTGGGAAGTCGCGCGCTTCCTGGGTGTTCTCAGCTCACGCAGTGATTTTTGAGATTCTTGGTGTCCGGGTTTACTGTTTGCTTCGATCTGGTCTCGCGCTCTCTTTTGTGTTGGTTATTTGCCTTTGTTTGCATTTTTTAGGGTTTAATAGCCTTTTGTAGATTTTAAATAGGCTTTATAGATTTTCTAGAATTTAAATAGATTTTTTTAATATTTTTAATAGTTTTAAATCTTTTTTAGAGTTTATAAATTGTTTTTAAATAGAGTTTAGAATAAACTTTCTTTTAGAATATAATAGTTTTTAGATATAGATTTAATAGATTTTATTTTTTAATGTAGAAGTTAATAGCTTTTTAGAGATTAATTTTGATTTTTAGAATATTAGATATTAATAAATAATAGATTTAATACTTGTAGAATTTAATAGTTTTAGAATAGTTGTTAATAGTTCTTTTAAAAATCTTTTTTAGAATATATTAGATATTAAATAACTGTTAATTAGTTTTTAGAATATTAGAGATTAATAGTTTTATAGTTTTAATACATCACTTTAATAGATTGTTTAGTTTAATTAGTTTTAGATTCAATTAGAAGTAATTGTTTGGGGTATTAATTAGTTTATCAGAATTAATTAGGGTTATATTAGTTTTCATCTTCATCTTAGGCGGTAATAGTTTTTAGTTAATTAGGTTTAAGTCTTTAATTGAGTTTAATGCAGCTTTAATCAGTTTTAGTCCATCATTCAGTTAATTAGCATTTTGTTCAATCCATTTCATGGGCCCAGAGGTGTTGGAGGCCCAGTCCCAGCAAGTCCAGAAAATTGCCATGTGTCATCTTATAAAGGCATCCACGCGTGCAATTCTCAGGGGGCCACATCACATTTTCCTCACTCTCAGCTTCTAACACGCGTCCACCCACTAACCATCTCTCTTACACGCGTTGCATCCATGCACGCTTCCCCCCAGCCAAATGTCCTCCCCTGAGCTTCGCCGGTTGCATGGCCGGCGGCCATGCAACCACCGCCACCAACAACTTCCGGTCACCCTAACAGACCTCCTAACAATTTCCGACCACCGTCTAACTCGCCGGAGACACCAAAATCCCCAGAAATTCTTCCAATCTGTATCCTTCTCCTCCGATCCATCTTCATCAACAATAATGATTCTTCTCAGATTCACCAGCAACATCAATGTTCTTACAACTTCACCCAGGAAACTCCGATAATCCTCCTTGATATTCACCGATCATCATCGATAATCGCTAGATCTTCATCAACCATCAACAACATTCATCATTTCCCAGATTCTCGAAGAACACCTTCAATGTCTTCAATCAACCTTCATGCTTTCCCAGAAGAATCTTCCACTCTCTTCTCCAGATCGCTCAAACAAACAGCAAACTCTCAAGAACCTTCGTCCAGATTTCTTCGTCGTTTTCCAGAAACCTCCTCCAAAATCTTCATCTTTGTTCATCATTCCTCAAGAACATCACCTTCAAATCTCCAGAAAATTTCTTCAAGGATCTTTAACAAAGTCCTCAAGATCTTCAAACCTCAGAGGCGTCCAGATTTGTACGATCCTCCGCGAGTTTATCGCCGTTTTTTTCCAGAATCTTCGTGGTTTGTTCATCATCAAGAACATTCGTCAATCAGCTTCGATTGAGCTCCAGACAACGAAGAACTTCATATCGTCGTTTTGAATGAAGATGTTTGGGGTGATAGAAAAGGTGCAACGATGATTGAAGAGGTGGTGGTGAGAATTTCTGATGGAGAAACGAGATGAGGGTGGGAACAAGAGAGGTCGGAGAAGGAGAGGTAGGCGCCGTGAACAGTGCAAAGAAGAGGAACTAGGGTTTATTCGTCTGAAGATGAACGAAGAGAGAGGAAGACTGTGTTGGACTGGGCCGGGCCCAATTGTGTTCATCCGTACACACCCATGTTCCCACCTGCCCCTCCGTTTTTTTGTTGTTGGTTGATTGGGCTGAGCCCAATGGCATTTCTGGGCTTACACCCCCGTTTCAATTACTTCACCCCCTTTCCCAGTTTTTTTATTTGTTTTAATTGTTGGGCTGGGCCCTTTATTCTCTTTTATTTTTCTGCTTGTAACCCCCCTGAACTGCAGTGTACACCCCTTGTTTTTTTTCTTTATTTCATTTGTTTAGTTTTTTTAGAAGAAAAATATGTGATAGAAAAAAAATAGAAAATATGAAAAGAATGAAGAAAAGTATATTGAAAAAATATGAAGAAAAGAATATTGAAAAAATGTGAGAAAGGAAAATATGTGAAAAAAACATATGAAAAGAATATTGAGAGAAAATATTGGAAAAGAGATATTGAAAAGAAAAAGGAATATGTGAAAAAATAAAGAAATAAAAAATAGAGAATATATAGATTTTAATATTTTTCCTTTAGGATACAATTTTTCATAGAGTTTATTTTACCTTTTTAGAGGTAGTTTTAGAAGTCCACTTGTTAGGGGACTATCTTCCATTTGATTTTCCGTTATAGATGGATAGGATAGTATTTTTAAGAGTTTATCTTCCCGTATTCAATCATTGTAACCCATTTTCAGAATGTTAATAAAAAGAGATTTGAGTTGTGGTCCTGAAAGTAGCCGAACTACAGCTGCTCTGATTCCTCGTACTGAGCGAGGATATGTAGGCATAGGATGCGATATCCTAGCGAGCATACTAACAACTAACCTTTTGTTCCCTCGCTGCTGTGCGATCGAGACTTTCCCGCTGACGACTGATGTTATCCTTTTCTCTTGCCCGAGTGCATTTGAGACCAGACCGTAGTTTTATTTCCCATAAGTTCCCGTACCTGTAAAACCAGCTTAATCTCACTTCCTGTGTGTGAGAACACCCTGCTTAGCCGTAGTTAGCCTGAACTACGAAAGCTCTGATCTTCCATGTTGTGTGGAAGTACGTAGGCACAAGACGCGAGGTCTTGGCGAGCCAATTCCCCGTAGTCTCCCGAACTATGTTGACTCTGACTTTCTCTCTTGAGAATACGTAGGCATAGAGTGCGACGCTCTATCGAGTCAATTCCATTCCGTTTAGATTTAGCAGCCGTAGATAGATTGTTTTGCATCCTTTAGACAAACCAAACAAGCGTGGATCCCGTCGAGTACGACGGACGTGAGGGGTGCTAATACCTTCCCCTTGCGTAACCGACTCCCGAATCCAGGATTTGGTTGCGATGACCATTCCTTTCCCGTCTTTGCGGTAGGTTTACCTCGAGCGTTTCCTTTCCCTCCTTTGGGATAAATAACGCACGGTGGCGACTCTTCTGTCAGCCGGCGCCGATTTTCGCAGTAGCGACAGCTGGCGACTCTGCTGGGGAACAATGTCCCCTGGCTGCTAAGGACTGCGATAGTTCCTTATGCATGTGGGATCCAACGTCCCCTAAGAGAGTCAATCCTAGCGCTTGTTTGCTTGTCTATTGAGGTTTATTTATTTATATTATCTGTTGCTGTTATGCTGTTGGGGTGTGACGGGTGTTCTATGATTGAGAGATAAGCCGGACCTGGGCTTGAGTGCACCTTAGACTTAGAGTGGAAATTAGTGGGCGCGTACCGGCTTTGCTTGTATTAGTGTCCCGCGAAATCCACACTCAGACGAGGTTCTTCTGGTTGGCCTCTTGTCCCACCCTTTGGGTGGCTCGGGTTGCTGGTTAGTTGGATTGTCGACTCTGGGAACCGATCATTTGGAAGTTAGCTAAGTGAGGCCTCTTCAGGACTTGATGATGCCACTCCTTCTGGGAATCGTATCGTCGGTTTTGAAAGTCTGTGACGCTGACGACCGCATAGGATTCCGTACCTTGACAGGTCTAGGTCCATTACCTGTGAGTGGGAGGGTTTTTGCAAGAACCTTGACTTCCAACCTACCCGTTATTTTGGTCTCTCTTTAGAGCGAACGTACTCCGTCAGCAGCGCAGCAGTATTCAAATTGTGTGGGGGCTGTGATCCCGTTGTTTGCTGCATCTTGCATATCATTTGCATAAACGTGTTGCATCATATTGCATGTCATACTCCAGTTAGCCAGAGTTCTGATCCAGCCTTTGTTTCCTGAAGGTGATTACCTGGAGTTTGGATTGAGCAACTGTTGAAGACAACCTAGGGGTTGAGTAGAGTTGAGCAGAATCGAGCATTGAAGTCAGCTGAAGATTATTGGTAGCTATGTCTGAAGGCAATTTCCAGTCTCCTAACACCTTGACAGGGTTCACTATGACGTCCAACCCTCTGTATGATTCTATGGAAGACTTCCCGCAAGCAAACAACGTTACTGCAGACCAAGTTGTACAGCCTTCTGTTGAGAACCGAGATCGACATGAGCAGTTTGTTGCCCGAAATGAACGTCCTCCTCCTGTTAGCAATCAAGGTGTTGTTTTCCCTGTGATGAATTACCGAAGAGATATTCCAATAGCCAGGACCGTAGATCCAAGAGCTCTTGAAACGGACAGAAAACTCCGAGCGTTGGAAGAAGGAATGAAAGCTTTGAAAGTGAAAGATGCTGTTAACCTGAATGCTGCAGACATGTGTTTGGTTCCTGACCTGGTGTTGCCTTATAAGTTCAAAGGGCCTAAATTTGAGAAGTACACGGGAGATAGCTGTCCGAAGCAACATTTGATGATGTTCTGTCGAAGAATGACTTCGTTTGTGCGAGATGACAAATTGATGATCCATTGCTTTCAAGATAGTCTGACTGGGGCATCTTTGAGGTGGTATATGCAGTTAGAGAGAAATCAGATTCGATCATGGGTGGATTTAGCCAGAGCTTTTCTGAAGCAGTACGATTATAATTTAGACATAGCTCCCCATCGCATGAAGATGCAAGAATTCTCTCAAGAGACCAATGAGCCTATCAGGAAGTATGCTCAGAGATGGAGGGAATTTGCTGCTAGAGTGCACCCACCGCTTTTAGACCGAGAGCTGACGAGCATGTTTGTAGATTCCCTGCAAGATCCGTACTTCGAAAGATTGCTTGGACTTCCATTAAGTTTCTCTGACGTGGTAATATTGGGAGAACGCCTTGAGTATGCCATAAGAATCGGGAAAATTCAGATTATTTCGAACGATCAAGCTGGTGAAACTGAATATCCTTGTGACTATCAGAATGAAGAAGGAGTTGTGATCAATGCAGTCATGCCAAATGTTGAATATCCTCGAGACGAATCAGTGAATTTTGTTGGGCCTTCATCTTATCAGAGATCAGTACCTCCTGTGGCTTGTTATGCTGGACAAACAACTGTGCCTGGGGCACCCTATCAAGAACCTTATGTCGCTTCCCTTGCAAATCAACGAACTCGTGGTCGAGGTTATCCGAATCAGCGTCAGAATCAGAATCGACCTTGCAACAATTTGGAACGAAGGAGAGCTCCTCCTCACCCAGTGCCTATGCCGTATAGCCAGCTGCTACCATCTTTGATCCAGAGTTCTTTGGTGGAACCTAAAGCTCTTAAGCTAGTTCCAGAACCTTACCCTCCTGGGTACAATCCCCACGTTCAGTGTGGTTACCATGGTGGCTCTCCAGGACATTCGACGGAAGATTGTAAAGCATTTCAGGCGAAAGTACAACAGTTGATCGACCAAGATCGCATTTCCTTTCGAGAAGGATTTCTGTTTGTTCATACCAACCGCTCAGCTGTCTAAGCTCGTAGATTCAGAAGGTTGTTTTCAAAGGAGCCAGTGATTCAGACAGGCGGGCGCCTCGACATTGGCAGTCCTCAGACTTTTATATCATTTGCATTTATAGTTTTCTTTTTGTCAGTTACTATTTGCTGTAAACATTGTATGTTTTGAATGGTGATATTAATAAGAGGACTATGCATTTTCTGAATTAATCATGTCGCTGTCGCTCATTTATTGTATTGCAATGACACTTGCATTTTATTCACTCTACTTTGTCACATGATTAGTAAAGATTGGAGGGAGGATGACAAAATAAACTCATGACCGATAATCGTATGCTTTCAGATAAGACCTTACCGATGACGTACGAGGCATTGTTTCAAATCCCCTAAACACTGGAGATATAAGGAGTTAGTCCCTTGTTAACCACTTCGAGCCAGGAAGTAGAAGTTTTTTCGGACTTTTTAAACCCTCACATCTTAACCCGGGGCAGGGTAGTTGTCAGTTAGCTTGACCGAGCATTCAAGTCTTACAGAGGAATGTTTCCCTTCGAGGACCAATAACAGTTATGCCTCTCAAGAGGTCGTACTTCGTCAACCACAATGGTTAAAACTCATCAACCAGGAGTGAAACAGTTGTAATCCTTTTGGAGCAATCAAGACAACCAGTGTCACACGACTTTGTGCCAAAAGGAAACGGAAAAAGAAATAAGAAAGCCTGCTAAGTAAAAAGAAACGAAAAAGCTGGAAAGCTAATACTTAGACAAAAATCAGGGCATCCCGCTGGACTTCAAAAATCGAAAAAAAAAATCGAAAAGAACTCAAAAGGAGTCAGTCCAGGCAAAAATTAGGGAATAAAAACGAATGAAAAAGAAGGGATAGGAAAAAAATAGATCCCCAGCAAAGGACAAAGTTGTGTATACAGACACCGAAAGCGAAGAAGGAGTAACTGTCACTCCGAAAAACCTTGTGAATTCCTTAGTTATGGTTCTTACCATCCAACATACCTCTCGAAGAGGCGAGCGCTCGAGCTAAGTTAACTGAAATTTAGGATCGGAGATCATCACGTAGAAGGGGTGGGTACAAATCAAAATTTGAGCCAAATATCCTTTGTTTCACGAACCGTGAACCCGACCACGATACAACCCTTAAAAGACCTAATTGAGGTAGGGTTTATTCTGAAAGCGCATTACGATAAGGTCGAGTAACCTGACTCCTTCTTGATTTGCTAATCATATCCTTGCTGTATTTTTCACTGATCAAATCAGCACTACGTTCGAACTTAGTTTCATTCGTCACTCACAATCATAGCACATAAATGAGTGACAAGGCAAAAATTTTCAAAATCTGCATAAACATTGCACTAAAATTACTATTCGTGAACAGACAATTTTTACTTGCAGGCCAGTAGTTGACATGAAGGAAATTCCATCAGGGAATAATCAAACAGGACTGGAAAATACAGTAGTCTGAACCAGAATGGTGTATGTTGTGAAACCCTGTGAATCAGGGGCATTAATTTCCAGTAAATTCAGAATCAGTTAGTCTGAGGACAAGTCCCGAAGCATCAGTTGATTATGGGGCAGTTTGTTTGAGAAGCAGTTGATCAGAAGTGAGTCTTCTCGAGAGCCAATCAGGGGCAGTTATTTAGAATGTTGTGATTTGAAAGCAGAACCTTCCAGTGGGTAATCAGATCAGGTTAAGTCGCTCGTACGCTCATTCAGGGGCAAAGTCACTTCAGAGATAGTGAAGACCAACTGGGTTGACAATTGTTTGATTGAGGTTGAATCCTTGTGTCGTACAGATACCGGGGCAAATAATCTCGAGGTCGTCTCGTAGAGAGCTGTTCAGAGCAATATTCCCAAGAGTTGGATTGGGGCAAGTTGAATTGTACTGGGGCAAGTTGTTCAAGCAAGTTTGTTTATCCCCAGCAAGAGTTGAGTATCGGGGAATCATGTCAATACCCTTATCAAAAACCTGAACCTTCTAAATAAGAAGGGCCGTGTTGTCGGTGGATTGTTATTCTACAGTTTAAATCCGTTACGTGTCAGAACTTCGTAACCAAGTCGTTTCCAAAGCCCAGGTCTCGCCTGGCAAACCGGTAACCAGTTCTCGTCTGGCCCACATTTCTGTAAATACCAGTTCTCGCCTGGTACATGTTTTCGTTTAACCCAGTTATCGTATTGTCGATCTTTTTCCGTAAGTACCAGTTCTCGCCTGGTACCTGTCTTTGTTTAACCAGTTATCGTATCGTCGATCTTTTTCCGTAAACATCAGTTCTCGCCTGATGCATGTCAACTTCCAACCAGTTCTCTTCTGGTTGTTTTCTTTTCTTTAACCTATTTTTGTATCAGTTCTCGTCTGGTACATGTCAGCTTTCAGCCAGTTCTCGCCTGATTGTCTTTTTCTTAGCCTATATCCGGTCAGCCCCGTCTGACGTTCAAAACATAAAAAACCCAATTTTCGTTCAATTTTCCTAATCTATTTTGCTATCAGTTCTCGCCTGGTAGTCTACCTTTGAATGCTAGTACTCGTCTAGTATTTTCCATCTTGTTAATAACCCGTTGTTATCCTGAAAAACCAATAAAAGTGTAAATACCTGATACAATATTTTGTCAGGTTCCCCGATACGAAGCTCAATGGATGTCAGTTCCCCGATTAATGTTGAATGCCGTATGGACGTTGTTAAATCAGATGTACTCCTCTTCAGCAGATGAAAGTTGTGTATTGTTCCCGGAAGAATTGAGATTGTATCTTACCCCGCATCAGAGTAGGATCAGGAGTATCCCCAGCCGATTAAGATTGATATCCTTGACAGGAGGGTCAGTCTCCAGCGGTGAGCCGTTCACAATCAACCCCTATTGGGTTAATCCCCACAGAATGCAGTTTGACAGTGGGTAGAAAGAATATCGTCGAGATGATTATGTGATAACCGATTACCTTCAGTGGAATTGACTTTGCCTCCGGCATTTATTTTGCCAAACGGTTTGTAGACCTGGTGTTCTCTGGCAGCTAGAGCTTACATTAACATTTGCATATATCGTCGGGTTTGCATTTACAAATACATAGCATATTCGTGCCGTATAGGGTATTGCATTTACAAACACATAATATTTACATGTCATATAGGGCATTGCATCATTTCAAGCATACACATGTCGAAACATAGACCAGGGTGGTTACCTATTGGATTTCGAATTTGTTCCCCTGCAGAGTTGTGTGGTTAAGCTTCTCCTCTCCCCCAGCGGAGTACTTCTTCATATTTGGTTGTTACGTCAGCATCGGAAAAAAAAGAAAGATTGACATATATCAAACTTCTGAAGCTGCCGCCTTCGTCGAAATAGGTGCCAGGCAGTTCAATTCAGAATTCCCCAGGAGAGTTTCCTCAGGTTCGCCGTGAACCATGAGTCGACAGAAAAGATCCCATAATAGATGGGAAGGTGTTTGCTTTTTTGAAGCATTATTCAGAAGAATCAGTGCCTGTGGCGTCACACAGGTGATTGATGTTAAAAAAAAAAACAGCAGAAAATTTATCAGATAATTGACCAGTTGTTGCCGTGACAACCAGACTTCAGTTTATTAGACGCTATTTCTCAAGCAGTTTTGCAGTTTATTTTGCGGTTGGCAAATTCCAGGGTTTCATTTGTATTCAACCATCTTCTACCTTTGAATGATTAAAGGCTGCGCGCTCTTCAACCATTCAGGTCCAAGCTGCTTGAATAGGGGCAACTGTTGCACCCTAAAATTTGACCAACCGGGTCCCGTATCTGGCTCGATGTTTCGACGCATTTCGCATCAGCATTTACATACTGCATATAGTGCATTTTCTCAATCATGGTGATTTTATCGGGATTACAACCCTGCTGTCGCATTTCAGGTATCTCAGACCGGTTCGGGTAATCGGAGGTTATTTTGGGAAGTCGCGCGCTTCCTGGGTGTTCTCAGCTCACGCAGTGATTTTTGAGATTCTTGGTGTCCGGGTTTACTGTTTGCTTCGATCTGGTCTCGCGCTCTCTTTTGTGTTGGTTATTTGCCTTTGTTTGCATTTTTTAGGGTTTAATAGCCTTTTGTAGATTTTAAATAGGCTTTATAGATTTTCTAGAATTTAAATAGATTTTTTTAATATTTTTAATAGTTTTAAATCTTTTTTAGAGTTTATAAATTGTTTTTAAATAGAGTTTAGAATAAACTTTCTTTTAGAATATAATAGTTTTTAGATATAGATTTAATAGATTTTATTTTTTAATGTAGAAGTTAATAGCTTTTTAGAGATTAATTGGATTTTTAGAATATTAGATATTAATAAATAATAGATTTAATACTTGTAGAATTTAATAGTTTTAGAATAGTTGTTAATAGTTCTTTTAAAAATCTTTTTTAGAATATATTAGATATTAAATAGCTGTTAATTAGTTTTTAGAATATTAGAGATTAATAGTTTTATAGTTTTAATACATCACTTTAATAGATTGTTTAGTTTAATTAGTTTTAGATTCAATTAGAAGTAATTGTTTGGGGTATTAATTAGTTTATCAGAATTAATTAGGGTTATATTAGTTTTCATCTTCATCTTAGGCGGTAATAGTTTTTAGTTAATTAGGTTTAAGTCTTTAATTGAGTTTAATGCAGCTTTAATCAGTTTTAGTCCATCATTCAGTTAATTAGCATTTTGTTCAATCCATTTCGTGGGCCCAGAGGTGTTGGAGGCCCAGTCCCAGCAAGTCCAGAAAATTGCCATGTGTCATCTTATAAAGGCATCCACGCGTGCAATTCTCAGGGGGCCACATCACATTTTCCTCACTCTCAGCTTCTAACACGCGTCCACCCATTAACCCTCTCTCTTACACGCGTGGCATCCATGCACGCTTCCCCCCAGCCAAGTGTCCTCCCCTGAGCTTCGCCGGTTGCATGGCCGGCGGCCATGCAACCACCGCCACCAACAACTTCCGGTCACCCTAACAGACCTCCTAACCAATTCCGACCACCGTCTAACTCGCCGGAGACACCAAAATCCCCAGAAATTCTTCCAATATGTATCCTTCTCCTCCGATCCATCTTCATCAACAATAATGATTCTTCTCAGATTCACCAGCAACATCAATGTTCTTACAACTTCACCCAGGAAACTCCGATAATCCTCCTTGATCTTCACCGATCATCATCGATAATCGCTCGATCTTCATCAACCATCAACAACATTCATCATTTCCCAGATTCTCGAAGAACACCTTCAATGTCTTCAATCAACCTTCATGCTTTCCCAGAAGAATCTTCCATTCTCTTCTCCAGATCGCTCAAACAAACAGCAAACTCTCAAGAACCTTCGTCCAGATTTCTTCGTCGTTTTCCAGAAACCTCCTCCAAGATCTTCATCTTTGTTCATCATTCCTCAAGAACATCACCTTCAAATCTCCAGAAAATTTCTTCAAGGATCTTCAACAAAGTCCTCAAGATCTTCAAACCTCAGAGGCGTCCAGATTTGTACGATCCTCCGCGAGTTTATCGCCGTTTTTTTTCCAGAATCTTCGTGGTTTGTTCATCATCAAGAACATTCGTCAATCAGCTTCGATTGAGCTCCAGACAACGAAGAACTTCATATCGTCGTTTTGAATGAAGATTTTTGGGGTGATAGAAAAGGTGCAACGATGATTGAAGAGGTGGTGGTGAGAATTTCTGATGGAGAAACGAGATGAGGGTGGGAACGAGAGAGGTCGGAGAAGGAGAGGTAGGCGCCGTGAACAGTGCAAAGAAGAGGAACTAGGGTTTATTCGTCTGAAGATGAACGAAGAGAGAGGAAGACTGTGTTGGACTGGGCCGGGCCCAATTGTGTTCATCCGTACACACCCCTGTTCCCACCTGCCCCTCCGTTTTTTTGTTGTTGGTTGATTGGGCTGAGCCCAATGGCATTTCTGGGCTTACACCCCCGTTTCAATTACTTCACCCCCTTTCCCAGTTTTTTTATTTGTTTTAATTGTTGGGCTGGGCCCTTTATTCTCTTTTATTTTTCTGCTTGTAACCCCCCTGAACTGTAGTGTACACCCCTTGTTTTTTTCTTTATTTCATTTGTTTAGTTTTTTTAGAAGAAAAATATGTGATAGAAAAAAATAGAAAATATGAAAAGAATATTGAAAAAATATGAAGAAAAGAATATTGAAAAAATGTGAGAAAGGAAAATATGTGAAAAAAACATATGAAAAGAATATTGAGAGAAAATATTGGAAAAGAGATATTGAAAAGAAAAAGGAATATGTGAAAAAATAAAGAAATAAAAAATAGAGAATATATAGATTTTAATATTTTTCCTTTAGGATACAATTTTTCATAGAGTTTATTTTACCTTTTTAGAGGTAGTTTTAGAAGTCCACTTGTTAGGGGACTATCTTCCATTTGATTTTCCGTTATAGATGGATAGGATAGTATTTTTAGGAGTTTATCTTCCCGTATTCAATCATTGTAATCCATTTTCAGAATGTTAATAAAAAGAGATTTGAGTTGTGGTCCCGAAAGTAGCCGAACTACAGCTGCTCTGATTCCTCGTACTGAGCGAGGATATGTAGGCATAGGATGCGATATCCTAGCGAGCACACTAACAACTAACCTTTTGTTCCCTCGCTGCTGTGCGATCGAGACTTTCCCGCTGACGACTGATGTTATCCTTTTCTCTTGCCCGAGTGCATTTGAGACCAGACCGTAGTTTTATTTCCCATAAGTTCCCGTACCTGTAAAACCAGCTTAATCTCACTTCCTGTGTGTGAGAACACCCTGCTTAGCCGTAGTTAGCCTGAACTACGAAAGCTCTGATCTTCCATGTTGTGTGGAAGTACGTAGGCACAAGACGCGAGGTCTTGGCGAGCCAATTCCCCGTAGTCTCCCGAACTACGTTGACTCTGACTTTCTCTCTTGAGAATACGTAGGCATAGAGTGCGACGCTCTATCGAGTCAATTCCCTTCCGTTTAGATTTAGCAGCCGTAGATAGATTGTTTTGCATCCTTTAGACAAACCAAACAAGCGTGGATCCCGTCGAGTACGACGGACATGAGGGGTGCTAATACCTTTCCCTTGCGTAACCGACTCCCGAATCCAGGATTTGGTTGCGATGACCATTCCTTTCCCGTCTTTGTGGTAGGTTTACCTCGAGCGTTTCCTTTCCTTCCTTTGGGATGAATAACGTACGGTGGCGACTCTTCTGTCAGCCGGCGCCGATTTTCGCAGTAGCGACAGCTGGCGACTCTGCTGGGGAACAATGTCCCCTGGCTGCTAAGGACTGCGATAGTTCCTTATGCATGTGGGATCCAACGTCCCCTAAGAGAGTCAATCCTAGCGCTTGTTTGCTTGTCTATTGAGGTTTATTTATTGATATTATCTGTTGCTGTTATGCTGTTGGGGTGTGACGGGTGTTCTATGATTGAGAGATAAGCCGGACCTGGGCTTGAGTGCACCTTAGACTTAGAGTGGAAATTAGTGGGCGCGTACCGGCTTTGCTTGTATTAGTGTCCCGCGAAATCCACACTCAGACGAGGTTCTTCTGGTTGGCCTCTTGTCCCACCCTTTGGGTGGCTCGGGTTGCTGGTTAGTTGGATTGTCGACTCTGGGAACCGATCATTTGGAAGTTAGCTAAGTGAGGCCTCTTCAGGACTTGATGATGCCACTCCTTCTGGGAATCGTATCGTCGATTTTGAAAGTCTGTGACGCTGACGACCGCATAGGATTCCGTACCTTGACAGGTCTAGGTCCATTACCTGTGAGTGGGAGGGTTTTTGCAGGAACCTTGACTTCCAACCTACCCGTTATTTTGGTCTCTCTTTAGAGCGAATGTACTCCGTCAGCAGCGCAACAGTATTCAGATTGTGTGGGGGCTGTGATCCCGTTGTTTGCTGCATCTTGCATATCATTTGCATAAACGTGTTGCATCATATTGCATGTCATACTCCAGTTAGCCAGAGTTCTGATCCAGCCTTTGTTTCCTGAAGGTGATTACCTGGAGTTTGGATTGAGCAACTGTTGAAGACAACCTAGGGGTTGAGTAGAGTTGAGCAGAATCGAGCATTGAAGTCAGCTGAAGATTATTGGTAGCTATGTCTGAAGGCAATTTCCAGTCTCCTAACACCTTGACAGGGTTCACTATGACGTCCAACCCTCTGTATGATTCTATGGAAGACTTCCCGCAAGCAAACAACGTTACTGCAGACCAAGTTGTACAGCCTTCTGTTGAGAACCGAGATCGACATGAGCGTTTTGTTGCCCGAAATGAACGTCCTCCTCCTGTTAGCAATCAAGGTGTTGTTTTCCCTGTGATGAATTACCGAAGAGATATTCCAATAGCCAGGACCGTAGATCCAAGAGCTCTTGAGACGGACAGAAAACTCCGAGCGTTGGAAGAAGGAATGAAAGCTTTGAAAGTGAAAGATGCTGTTAACCTGAATGCTGCAGACATGTGTTTGGTTCCTGACCTGGTGTTGCCTTATAAGTTCAAAGGGCCGAAATTTGAGAAGTACACGGGAGATAGCTGTCCGAAGCAACATTTGATGATGTTCTGTCGAAGAATGACTTCGTTTGTGCGAGATGACAAATTGATGATCCATTGCTTTCAAGATAGTCTGACTGGGGCATCTTTGAGGTGGTATATGCAGTTAGAGAGAAATCAGATTCGATCATGGGTGGATTTAGCCAGAGCTTTTCTGAAGCAGTACGATTATAATTTAGACATAGCTCCCCATCGCATGCAGTTGCAAGAATTGTCTCAAGAGACCAATGAGCCTATCAGGAAGTATGCTCAGAGATGGAGGGAGTTTGCTGCTAGAGTGCACCCACCGCTTTTAGACCGAGAGCTGACGAGCATGTTTGTAGATTCCCTGCAAGATCCGTACTTCGAAAGATTGCTTGGACTTCTATTAAGTTTCTCTGACGTGGTAATATTGGGAGAACGCCTTGAGTATGCCATAAGAATCGGGAAAATTCAGATTATTTCGAACGATCAAGCTGGTGAAACTGAATATCCTTGTAACTATCAGAATGAAGAAGGAGTTGTGATCAATGCAGTCATGCCAAATGTTGAATATCCTCGAGACGAATCAGTGAATTTTGTTGGGCCTTCATCTTATCAGAGATCAGTACCTCCTGTGGCTTGTTATGCTGGACAAACAACTGTGCCTGGGGCACCCTATCAAGAACCTTATGTCGCTTCCCTTGCAAATCAGAGAACTCGTGGTCGAGGTTAACAGAATCAGCGTCAGAATTAGAATCGACCTCGCAACAATTTGGAACGAAGGAGAGCTCCTCCTCACCCAGTGCCTATGCTGTATAGCCAGCTGCTACCATCTTTGATCCAGAGTTCTTTGGTGGAACCTAAAGCTCTTAAGCCAGTTCCAGAACCTTACCCTCCTGGGTACAATCCCCACGTTCAGTGTGGTTACCATGGTGGCTCTCCAGGACATTCGACGGAAGATTGTAAAGCATTTCAGGCGAAAGTACAACAGTTGATCGACCAAGATCGCATTTCCTTTCGAGAAGGATTTCTGTTTGTTCATACCAACCACTCATCTGTCTAAGCTCGTAGATTCAGAAGGTTGTTTTCAAAGGAGCCAGTGATTCAGACAGGCGGGCGCCTCGACATTGGCAGTCCTCAAACTTTTATATCATTTGCATTTATAGTTTTCTTTTTGTCAGTTACTATTTGCTGTAAACATTGTATGTTTCGAATGGTGATATTAATAAGAGGACTATGCATTTTCTGAATTAATCATGTCGCTGTCGCTCATTTATTGTATTGCACTGACACTTGCATTTTATTCACTCTACTTTGTCACATGATTAGCAAAGATTGGAGGGAGGATGACGAAATAAACTCATGACCGATGATCGTATGTTTTCAGATAAGACCTTACCGATGACGTACGAGGCATTGTTTCAAATCCCCTAAACACTGGAGATATAAGGAGTTAGTCCCTTGTTAACCACTTCGAGCCAGGAAGTAGAAGTTTTTTTGGACTTTTTAAACCCTCACATCTTAACCCGGGGCAGGGTAGTTGTCAGTTAGCTTGACCGAGCATTCAAGTCTTACAGAGGAATGTTTCCCTTCGAGGACCAATAACAGTTATGCCTCTCAAGAGGTCGTACTTCGTCAACCACAATGGTTAAAAATCATCAACCAGGAGTGAAACAGTTGTAATCCTTTTGGAGCAATCAAGACAACCAGTGTCACACGACTTTGTGCGAAAAGGAAACGGAAAAAGAAATAAGAAAGCCCGCTAAGAAAAAAGAAACGAAAAAGCTGGAAAGCTAATACTTAGGCAAAAATCAGGGCATCCTGCTGGACTTCAAAAATCGAAAAAAAAATCGAAAAGAACTCAAAAGGAGTCAGTCCAGGCAAAAATTAGGGAATCAAAAAGAATGAAAAAGAAGGGATAGGAAAAAATAGATCCCCAGCGAAGGACAAAGTTGTGTATACAGACACCGAAAGCGAAGAAGGAGTAACTGTCACTCCGAAAAACCTTGTGAATTCCTTAGTTATGGTTCTTACCATCCAACATACCTCTCGAAGAGGCGAGCGCTCGAGCTAAGTTAACTGAAATTTAGGATCGGAGATCATCACGTAGAAGGGGTGGGTACAAATCAAAATTTGAGCCAAATATCCTTTGTTTCACGAACCGTGAACCCGACCACGATACAACCCTTAAAAGACCTAATTGAGGTAGGGTTTATTCTGAAAGCGCATTACGATAAGGTCGAGTAACCTGACTCCTTCTTGATTTGCTAATCATATCCTTGCTGTATTTTTCACTGATCAAATCAGCACTACGTTCGAACTTAGTTTCATTCGTCACTCACAATCATAGCACATAAATGAGTAACAAGGCAAAAATTTTCAAAAT
This sequence comes from Lathyrus sativus, assembly GCA_963859935.3. Taxonomy (NCBI): domain Eukaryota; kingdom Viridiplantae; phylum Streptophyta; class Magnoliopsida; order Fabales; family Fabaceae; genus Lathyrus; species Lathyrus sativus. The sequence goes on along the minus strand of OZ012737.1, from coordinate 644,119,914 downwards.
CTGCATAAACATTGCACTAAAATTACTATTCGTGAACAGACGATTTTTACTTGCAGGCCAGTAGTTGACATGAAGGAAATTCCATCAGGGAATAATCAAACAGGACTGGAAAATACAGTAGTCTGAACCAGAATGGTGTATGTTGTGAAACCCTGTGAATCAGGGGCATTAATTTCCAGTAAATTCAAAATCAGTTAGTCTGAGGACAAGTCCCGAAGCATCAGTTGATTATGGGGCAGTTTGTTTGAGAAGCAGTTGATCAGAAGTGAGTCTTCTCGAGAGCCAATCAGGGGCAGTTATTTAGAATGTTATGATTTGAAAGCAGAACCTTCCAGTGGGTAATCAGATCAGGTTAAGTCGCTCATACGCTCATTCAGGGGCAAAGACACTTCAGAGATAGTGAAGACCAACTGGGTTGACAATTGTTTGATTGAGGTTGAATCCTTGTGTCGTACAGATACCGGGGCAAATAATCTCGAGGTCGTCTCGTAGAGAGCTGTTCAGAGCAATATTCCCAAGAGTTGGATTAGGGCAAGTTGAATTGTACTGGGGCAAGTTGTTCAAGCAAGTTTGTTTATCCCCAGCAAGAGTTGAGTATCGGGGAATCATGTCAATACCCTTATCAAAAACCTGAACCTTCTAAATAAGAAGGGCCGTGTTGTCGGTGGATTGTTATTCTACAGTTTAAATCCGTTACGTGTCAGAACTTCGTAACCAAGTCGTTTCCAAAGCCCAGGTCTCGCCTGGCAAACCGGTAACCAGTTCTCGTCTGGCCCACATTTCTGTAAATACCAGTTCTCTCCTGGTACATGTTTTCGTTTAACCCAGTTATCGTATTGTCGGTCTTTTTCCGTAAGTACCAGTTCTCGCCTGGTACCTGTCTTCGTTTAACCAGTTATCGTATCGTCGATCTTTTTCCGTAAACATCAGTTCTCGCCTGATGCATGTCAACTTCCAACCAGTTCTCTTCTGGTTGTTTTCTTTTCTTTAACCTATTGTTGTATCAGTTCTCGTCTGGTACATGTCAGCTTTCAGCCAGTTCTCGCCTGATTGTCTTTTTCTTAGCCTATATCCGGTCAGCCCCGTCTGACGTTCAAAACATAAAAAACCCAATTTTCGTTCAATTTTCCTAATCTATTTTGCTATCAGTTCTCGCCTGGTAGTCTACCTTTGAATGCTAGTTCTCGTCTAGTATTTTCCATCTTGTTAATAACCCTTTGTTATCCTGAAAAACCAATAAAAGTGTAAATACCCGATACAATATTTTGTCAGGTTCCCCGATACGAAGCTCAATGGATGCCAGTTCCCCGATTAATGTTGAATGCCGTATGGACGTTGTTAAATCAGATGTACTCCTCTTCAGCAGATGAAAGTTGTGTATTGTTCCCGGAAGAATTGAGATTGTATCTTACCCCGCATCAGAGTAGGATCAGGAGTATCCCCAGCCGATTAAGATTGATATCCTTGACAGAAGGGTCAGTCTCCAGCGGTGAGCCGTTCACAATCAACCCCTATTGGGTTAATCCCCACAGAATGCAGTTTGACAGTGGGTAGAAAGAATATCGTCGAGATGATTATGTGATAACCGATTACCTTCAGTGGAATTGACTTTGCCTTCGGCATTTATTTTGCCAAACGGTTTGTAGACCTGGTGTTCTCTGGCAGCTACAGCTTACATTAACATTTGCATATATCGTCGGATTTGCATTTACAAATACATAGCATATTCGTGCCGTATAGGGTATTGCATTTACAAACGCATAATATTTACATGTCATATAGGGCATTGCATCATTTCAAGCATACACATGTCGAAACATAGACCAGGGTGGTTACCTATTGGATTTCGAATTTTTTCCCCTGCAGAGTTGTGTGGTTAAGCTTCTCCTCTTCCCCAGCGGAGTACTTCTTCATATTTGGTTGTTACGTCAGCATCGGAAAAAAAAGAAAGATTGACATATATCAAACTTCTGAAGCTACCGCCTTCGTCGAAATAGGTGCCAGGCAGTTCAATTCAGAATTCCCCAGGAGAGTTTCCTCAGGTTCGCCGTGAACCATGAGTCGACAGAAAAGATCCTATAATAGATGGGAAGGTGTTTGCTTTTTTGAAGCATTATTCAGAAGAATCAGTGCCTGTGGCGTCACACAGGTGATTGATGTTAAAAAAAAAACAGCAGAAAGTTTATCAGATAATTGACTAGTTGTTGCCGTGACAACCAGACTTCAGTTTATTAGACGTTATTTCTCAAGCAGTTTTGCAGTTTATTTTGCGGTTGGCAAATTCCAGGGTTTCATTTGTATTCAACCATCTTCTACCTTTGAATGATTAAAGGCTGCGCGCTCTTCAACCATTCAGGTCCAAGCCGCTTGAATAGGGGCAGCTGTTGCACCCTAAAATTTGACCAACCGGGTCCCGTATCTGGCTCGATGTTTCGACGCATTTCGCATCAGCATTTACATACTGCATATAGTGCATTTTCTCAATCATGGTGATTTTATCGGGATTACAACCCTGCTGTCGCATTTCAGGTATCTCAGACCGGTTCGGGTAATCGGAGGTTATTTTGGGAAGTCGCGCGCTTCCTGGGTGTTCTCAGCTCACGCAGTGATTTTTGAGATTCTTGGTGTCCGGGTTTACTGTTTGCTTCGATCTGGTCTCGCACTCTCTTTTGTGTTGGTTATTTGCCTTTGTTTGCATTTTTTAGGGTTTAATAGCCTTTTGTAGATTTTAAATAGGCTTTATAGATTTTCTAGAATTTAAATAGATTTTTTTAATATTTTTAATAGTTTTAAATCTTTTTTAGAGTTTATAAATTGTTTTTAAATAGAGTTTAGAATAAACTTTCTTTTAGAATATAATAGTTTTTAGATATAGATTTAATAGATTTTATTTTTTAATGTAGAAGTTAATAGCTTTTTAGAGATTAATTGGATTTTTAGAATATTAGATATTAATAAATAATAGATTTAATACTTGTAGAATTTAATAGTTTTAGAATAGTTGTTAATAGTTCTTTTAAAAATCTTTTTTAGAATATATTAGATATTAAATAGCTGTTAATTAGTTTTTAGAATATTAGAGATTAATAGTTTTATAGTTTTAATACATCACTTTAATAGATTGTTTAGTTTAATTAGTTTTAGATTCAATTAGAAGTAATTGTTTGGGGTATTAATTAGTTTATCAGAATTAATTAGGGTTATATTAGTTTTCATCTTCATCTTAGGCGGTAATAGTTTTTAGTTAATTAGGTTTAAGTCTTTAATTGAGTTTAATGCAACTTTAATCAGTTTTAGTCCATCATTCAGTTAATTAGCATTTTGTTCAATCCATTTCGTGGGCCCAGAGGTGTTGGAGGCCCAGTCCCAGCAAGTCCAGAAAATTGCCATGTGTCATCTTATAAAGGCATCCACGCGTGCAATTCTCAGGGGGCCACATCACATTTTCCTCACTCTCAGCTTCTAACACGCGTCCACCCATTAACCCTCTCTCTTACACGCGTGGCATCCATGCACGCTTCCCCCCAGCCAAGTGTCCTCCCCTGAGCTTCGCCGGTTGCATGGCCGGCGGCCATGCAACCACCGCCACCAACAACTTCCGGTCACCCTAACAGACCTCCTAACCAATTCCGACCACCGTCTAACTCGCCGGAGACACCAAAATCCCCAGAAATTCTTCCAATTTGTATCCTTCTCCTCCGATCCATCTTCATCAACAATAATGATTCTTCTCAGATTCACCAGCAACATCAATGTTCTTACAACTTCACCCAGGAAACTCCGATAATCCTCCTTGATCTTCACCGATCATCATCGATAATTGCTCGATCTTCATCAACCATCAACAACATTCATCATTTCCCAGATTCTCGAAGAACACCTTCAATGTCTTCAATCAACATTCATGCTTTCCCAGAAGAATCTTCCACTCTCTTCTCCAGATCGCTCAAACAAACAGCAAACTCTCAAGAACCTTTGTCCAGATTTCTTCGTCGTTTTCCAGAAACCTCCTCCAAGATCTTCATCTTTGTTCATCATTCCTCAAGAACATCACCTTCAAATCTCCAGAAAATTTCTTCAAGGATCTTCAACAAAGTCCTCAAGATCTTCAAACCTCAGAGGCGTCCAGATTTGTACGATCCTCCACGAGTTTATCGCCGTTTTTTTTCCAGAATCTTCGTGGTTTGTTCATCATCAAGAACATTCGTCAATCAGCTTCGATTGAGCTCCAGACAACGAAGAACTTCATATCGTCGTTTTGAATGAAGATGTTTGGGGTGATAGAAAAGGTGCAACGATGATTGAAGAGGTGGTGGTGAGAATTTCTGATGGAGAAACGAGATGAGGGTGGGAACAAGAGAGGTCGGAGAAGGAGAGGTAGGCGCCGTGAACGGTGCAAAGAAGAGGAACTAGGGTTTATTCGTCTGAAGATGAACGAAGAGAGAGGAAGACTGTGTTGGATTGGGCCGGGCCCAATTGTGTTCATCCGTACACACCCATGTTCCCACCTGCCCCTCCGTTTTTTTGTTGTTGGTTGATTGGGCTGAGCCCAATGCCATTTCTGGGCTTACACCCCCGTTTCAATTACTTCACCCCCTTTCCCAATTTTTTTATTTGTTTTAATTGTTGGGCTGGGCCCTTTATTCTCTTTTATTTTTCTGCTTGTAACCCCCCTGAACTGCAGTGTACACCCCTTGTTTTTTTTCTTTATTTCATTTGTTTAGTTTTTTTAGAAGAAAAATATGTGATAGAAAAAAATAGAAAATATGAAAAGAATGAAGAAAAGAATATTGAAAAAATATGAAGAAAAGAATATTGAAAAAATGTGAGAAAGGAAAATATGTGAAAAAAACATATGAAAAGAATATTGAGAGAAAATATTGGAAAAGAGATATTGAAAAGAAAAAGGAATATGTGAAAAAATAAAGAAATAAAAAATAGAGAATATATAGATTTTAATATTTTTCCTTTAGGATACAATTTTTCATAGAGTTTATTTTACCTTTTTAGAGGTAGTTTTAGAAGTCCACTTGTTAGGGGACTATCTTCCATTTGATTTTCCGTTATAGATGGATAGGATAGTTTTTTAGGAGTTTATCTTGCCGTATTCAATCATTGTAACCCATTTTCAGAATGTTAATAAAAAGAGATATGAGCTGTGGTCCCGAAAGTAGCCGAACTACAGCTGCTCTGATTCCTCGTACTGAGCGAGGATATGTAGGCATAGGATGCGATATCCTAGCGAGCACACTAACAACTAACCTTTTGTTCCCTCGCTGCTGTGCGATCGAGACTTTCCCGTTGACGACTGATGTTATCCTTTTCTCTTGCCCGAGTGCATTTGAGACCAGACCGTAGTTTTATTTCCCATAAGTTCCCGCACCTGTAAAACCAGCTTAATCTCACTTCCTGTGTGTGAGAACACCCTGCTTAGCCGTAGTTAGCCTGAACTACAAACGCTCTGATCTTCCATGTTGTGTGGAAGTACGTAGGCACAAGACGCGAGGTCTTGGCGAGCCAATTCCCCGTAGTCTCCCGAACTACGCTGACTCTGACTTTCTCTCTTGAGAATACGTAGGCATAGAGTGCGATGCTCTATCGAGTCAATTCCCTTCCGTTTAGATTTAGCAGCCGTAGATAGATGGTTTTGCATCCTTTAGACAAACCAAACAAGCGTGGATCCCGTCGAGTACGACGGACATGAGGGGTGCTAATACCTTTCCCTTGCGTAACCGACTCCCGAATCCAGGATTTGGTTGCGATGACCATTCCTTTCCCGTCTTTGCGGTAGGTTTACCTCGAGCGTTTCCTTTCCCTCCTTTGGGATAAATAACGCACGGTGGCGACTCTTCTGTCAGCCGGCGCCGATTTTCGCAGTAGCGACAGCTGGCGACTCTGCTGGGGAACAATGTCCCCTGGCTGCTAAGGACTGCGATAGTTCCTTATGCATGTGGGATCCAATGTCCCCTAAGAGAGTCAATCCTAGCGCTTGTTTGCTTGTCTATTGAGGTTTATTTATTTATATTATCTGTTGCTGTTGTGCTGTTGGGGTGTGACAGGTGTTCTATGATTGAGAGATAAGCCGGACCTGGGCTTGAGTGCACCTTAGACTTAGAGTGGAAATTAGTGGGCGCGTACCGGCTTTGCTTGTATTAGTGTCCTGCGAAATCCACACTCAGACGAGGTTCTTCTGGTTGGCCTCTTGTCCCACCCTTTGGGTGGCTCGGGTTGCTGGTTAGTTGGATTGTCGACTCTGGGAACCGATCATTTGGAAGTTAGCTAAGTGAGGCCTCTTCAGGACTTGATGATGCCACTCCTTCTGGGAATCGTATCGTCGGTTTTGAAAGTCTGTGACGCTGACGACCGCATAGGATGCCGTACCTTGACAGGTCTAGGTCCATTACCTGTGAGTGGGAGGGTTTTTGCAGGAACCTTGACTTCCAACCTACCCGTTATTTTGGTCTCTCTTCAGAGCGAACGTACTCCGTCAGCAGCGCATCAGTATTCAGATTGTGTGGGGGTTGTGATCCCGTTGTTTGCTGCATCTTGAATATCATTTGCATAAACGTGTTGCATCATATTGCATGTCATACTTCAGTTAGCCAGAGTTCTGATCCAGCCTTTGTTTCCTGAAGGTGATTACCTGGAGTTTGGATTGAGCAACTGTTGAAGACAACCTAGGGGTTGAGTAGAGTTGAGCAGAATCGAGCATTGAAGTCAGCTGAAGATTATTGGTAGCTATGTCTGAAGGCAATTTCCAGTCTCCTAACACCTTGACAGGGTTCACTATGACGTCCAACCCTCTGTATGATTCTATGGAAGACTTCTCGCAAGCAAACAACGTTACTGCAGACCAAGTTGTACAGCCTTCTGTTGAGAACCGAGATCGACATGAGCAGTTTGTTGCCCAAAATGAACGTCCTCCTCCTGTTAGCAATCAAGGTGTTGTTTTCCCTGTGATGAATTACCGAAGAGATATTCCAATAGCCAGGACCGTAGATCCAAGAGCTCTTGAGACGGACAGAAAACTCCGAGCGTTGGAAGAAGGAATGAAAGCTTCGAAAGTGAAAGATGCTGTTAACCTGAATGCTGCAGACATGTGTTTGGTTCCTGACCTGGTGTTGCCTTATAAGTTCAAAGGGACGAAATTTGAGAAGTACCTAGCAAAAGATTGTGTTCCCAGACTCGCCTAGCGAAGAATCCTTCGCACAACGAAGAAACTCGCCCCAGACTCGCCTAGCAAACATGCCAGCGAACGTAGCAGAGTTTCGCGAATGTTGATTGTGTGCAACAATGCTTTGATGTTTGATTCTGTGATTTCTTTGACGAATTAACATGAGTAGGACTGTGAAGTTTGTGTGATTAATAGGAAATAGTATAAGGAGTACTGCGAGTATATTTATGAATTAATATGTGATAATATGATGAATTAATATGAGTATGACTATGAGCGCTATTTGATTTATACATGATTATATGATGATTTCTATGATGTATGATGATGATTATGATGATGAGCTATGGTGACATGATGTATGATGATGATTATTATGATGAGCTATGATGACATGATGTATGATGATGATTATTATGATGAGCTATGATGACATGATGTATGATGATGCTTATTGTGATGAGCTATGTTGACATGATGTATAATGATGATTATTATGATGAGCTATGATGACATGATGTATGATGATGATTATGATGATGAGCTATGATGTTTGATAATGATGAATGATGATGCATCTATGATGTTATTATGAGGATGATTTATGACGTGTGCATCATGCATTCATGTGCATCCGGACTTCGGTTCAAGACCTTGATTACTTTGGCTCTAATCCTATTATGTGGATGTGAAGTGTTTTGATGTGCTCTGATTCTCTAGTAGAATCGATCCTATTGATGGGGATCTATGGAGGGTTGATGGATCATTGTCCATCGCGCTATGATGATTGGTACCACATGCATTGAGTCTTGTTGCATTTGCATTTAGGAGTCACTTGGAATAATTTATGATGTTGTGGCCTTTAAGGCCTATTGATGTATATGAATGTGTTGAATATGAAGATGACTCATACTATATGTTGATTTTCATACATTGATTATTATGAACTGTTTTAATCACCCTGCCTGTTTGAATGTTACCTCCACGTGGGTAACGTGCAGATGACCAAGTTTAGTCGTGGACGCTGTTGAGGACTTTTGAAGTTTCGAGTTGTTAGCCTTTTGGTTAACTTAGAGGGTCTTGCTCTAATAGTGTAACATCGGGTTGGGGTCTATATTTTAATTAAGTTATTTTGTGTATCTTTCTGTATAAGGAAAACCTTGGATTATACCTTTTGAGTTCCGCTGCCTTTGAGCAATTTTTGATATATTTTGGGAAAACCCGTTGTACACAGAGCATTGACTTGTTTTGAGTTATTGAGAAATGTACGCCCTTTTGTGGTGGCCTTTATTGAATTTAATAATTTACTCTGATAGATGTGAATAAATGTTCCTTTTAATTGTGGGGTAGAAAAGGATGTTACATTAGTGGTATCAGAGCAGGTCGGTTCGTCCGACCAAGTTGTCTAATGTTATTTGTTCCCTAGTATGCGACATGTGTGTAAAAACACTGTCGGTACACGTTTGTTTTCTAACCTTCGTCTGCAGAAGTGGGAATGAAACAAGTGGGGGAAAAGCTTGTGCTTCTCTAGGATGCTTCAAGTGTAGAGTGGTGGTTCAGTGTGTCGATGAACGCTCTTATAGTTTGGTAAATATGGTTTATGCCCCATTATGATTTTCGGCTGTCTATTTAAAAATTGGGGAACTGATCACCCTTAATCTCTTGTTGATAGTGGACGGAGTCATGTTTGTAGGGATAAACGTGTCTTGCAAGCTTAGATGACGTGTGCAGTGAATTGTTTTAAGTTAAGCTAAGGGCTTACAAATTGTTTTGGTGAGTCAGTATAGGTTGGTGCTGAGATGTTTATTTTGATGGAAACTTTGAGTGTTAATGGAAGTGGGGAAGTTGGTGGGTTGCCAATTAATTGTGATTGTCCGGAAGTTTTCTGATGAGATAAGTGATTTACAGCCGGAATGTGAGGTGGAGTTTACGATCGACTTAGTTTCTGGAACTAGTTTGGTAGAAATGGATCCATATCGTATGTCTGCATTGGGATTGAAAGAGTTAAAAAGTCAACTTGAAGGATTTCTTGAGAAGAGATTCTTTCGTGCGAGTGTGTCACCGTGGGGTGCACCAGTTTTGTTGATTAAGAAGAAAGAAGGTTCTGTGAGGCTTTGGGTGGATTATAGACAACTAAACAAGGTGACTATTAAGAATAAGTGTTCACTTCCAAGGATTGATGATTTGATGGATCAGTTGGTTGTTGCAAGTGTGTTTAGTAAGATAGATTTGAGATCTAGGTATCATCAAATTCGTGTGAAGGCTGAAGATATTCAAGAGACTGCTTTTAAAACAAGGTATGGACATTATGAGTATTTTGTGAGGCTATTTGGTATGAGTAATGCACCATATGTATTTGTGGAGTATATGAACTAGATTTTCCATCCTTATTTGAGCAAGTTTGTGGTTGTGTTAATTGAAGATATTTTGATATATTCGAAGAGTAAAGAGGATCGTACTGAGCATCTGAAAATTGTGTTATCAGCGTTGAAAAAGGAACAGTTGTATGCAAAACTGTCAAAGTGTGAGTTTTGGTTGAAGGAAGTGAGTTCCTTGGTCATGTGATCTCGAGTAGAGTTATTGTGGTTGATATGTCGAAGGTAGAAGCTGCATCACAATGGGAAGCTCCAAAACCTATTTTTGAGATTAGAAGTTTTCTTGGGTTGGTAGATTATTATTGAAAACTCATTGACGGATTTTTCCAAGTTATCTTTGCCATTGACGTGGTGGACTAGGAAGGTTCAAGCTTTTGTTTTGGATGCAAAGTGTGAAGAAAGTTTCAAGGGCTATTGAGAAAGCTGTCAACAGCTCATGTTTTAATTTTGCCGAATCAGGCAGAACCATTTGTTGTATATTGTGATGCTTCGCTGATGGGATTGGGAGGTGTGTTAGTGCAACATCAACAAGTTATAGCTTATTCTTCAAGGAAACTTAAAGTGCATTATAGGAATTATATGACGCATGATTCAGAGCTGGTGTTTGTTATGTTTGTGTCGAAGCTTTGGAGGCATTATTTGTTTGGTTCGAAATTGAGATGTTTAGTGATCATAAGGGCTTAAAGTATTTGGTTGATTAGAAAGAGTTGAATATGAGGCATAGGAGATGATTGGGACTTCTGAAGGATTATGGTTTTTCTTTGAATTACCATTCGGATAAAGCAAACGTGGTAGCTGATACATTGATTTGGAAATCTTTGCATATACCGATGATGATGGTAAAAGAGTTAGAACTGATTGATTTGTGATATGAGTTTGGTTTGTAAAGAGACTTCTTATGGAGTTAAGCTTTGTATGTTAAGGCTTACTAGTGGTATTCTTGATGAGATTCGAGGAGGTCGGAAATCTAATTTGAGTTGGTAGATCGGTTGAATTTCATGAATCAAAGTCGAAGAGCCGATTTTCGGATTAATGGGAATGGTATCATGAGACGTAGTGATAGAGTTTGTGTTTGATATTGTTGAGTTGAAAAAGAGTAATTCTTGAGGAAGGACATTTAAGTGGATTGAGTATCCATACCGGTGCTATGAAGAGGTACTAGGATTGAGGAAATTGTTTTGGTGGCCAGGGGTGATGAAAGAAGTGGTTGAGTTTGTATATGATGGTTAGACTTGTCAGAAGTCGAAGATTGAACATCAAGACCGTTGGGTCTAATGCAACCATCGAATATTATAGAGTGGAAATGGGATAGTATTTCCATGGATTTTGTGTCGAGTTTGCCAAAGACTGTTAGAGGAATATGATTGGATTTGGGTTATTATGGATAGATTGACTAGATCATCCTATTTCTTACCAATGAGGATTAATAATTCTATGCTGAAGCTAGCTGAGATGTATATTGAGGAAGTTGCAAAGTTGTATAAGATACCGTCGAGTATTGTGTCTGATAGAGATTTGAGATCTTCATCGAGGTTTTTGGGAGAGTTTGCAGACGCTTTGGGTACCATGTTGAGATAAAGTTCTGCTTATCATCCACAGACGGATGGACATACAGAGAGAACTATCCAATATTTAGAGGATTTTCTGAGAGCTTGTGTGTTGGATCAAGGTGGATTGTGGGATAGTCATTTTCCGTTGGTTGAGTTTACCTACAATAAAAATTATCATTCTAGTATCGGAATGGCACCGTATGAGGCTTTATATGGTAGGAGGTGTAGGACTCCTTTGTGTTGGTATGAGTCAGGCGAGAGTGTTGTACTCGGACCTGATATTGTGCAACAAATATCTGAAAAGATCAAGATGATCCAAGAAAAGATGAAAGCGTCGCAGAGTCGTCGGAAGAGTTACCATGATAAGAGGAGGAAAGCACTTGAATTCCAAGAGGGAGATCACGTGTTTTTGAGAGTTACGCTGATAACTGGTGTTGGCCGAGCTTTGAAGTCAAGAAAGCTCACATCGCGTTTTGTTGGTCTATATCAGAGTGGTGTAGCGGAAGCATGGGAGAAGTAGCATGTTAGGCTGTTTTACCGTTGTCGCTTGTGAAATTGCATGATGTGTTTCATGAGTTTCAGTTGAGGAAGTACATTTTAGATCCGTCGCATGTGATTCAGATGGATGATGTACAAGTGAGAGGTGATTTGACGGTTGAGGCATTGCTAGTTCGGATTGATGAACAAGAAGCAGCTGCGAGGTAAAGAGATTGCCTTGGTGAAGGTAGTTTGGGAAGGACCAGCTGAAGAAGGTTGGACTTGGGAGCGTGTGAATCAGATGAAGGAGTCGTATCCGACTCTGTTTCCTTGAGGTAATTTTCGAGGACGAAAATTCTTTTAAGTGGGAGAGAGTTGTAACACCCCAAATTTAATTGGAATATTTTAATTAATTAATTAAATCGAGAATATTCATTTTTCGGTGATTTTTGGTGGTTTTGTGGATTATTGAGAATTGTGCATTTTTGGGGTTATTTATTTTGAATAATAGTATGTAATGTGAATCTTTTAATATTATTATGAATTAAAATAAATACAAGAGGAATAAGAGCAATTGGGACAATTAAGACGAGTTGATGAGGGTATTATGGGAAAAGCCCAATTGTGAGGCCCAGGACTAGGTTTAACAAAAAGGAAATTGGAAAGGGATTAGGATTCATTTGTTAGACCGTGAAAAGTATGGAGGTCAGAGCTCTGAGGAGAGGATTGGAGGTAGAAGCTTCGAGAGATTCCCTAAAAGATTTGTGAAGGCTTTGAGTCGACGATTAAGGTATGGGGAGTATTACCTTCATGATTTTCCATGTGTAACTTTCAATGTATTTAAGGCCGATTTAAGGTTTAAGGGATTTTGAGGGTGGATATGAGAAATAGTGATCTTTGGCCTTTGTGGCCTAAATCTATTATTTGCAAATCTAACCGTGGAATTCATTGGGAAAAGGAAAGTTCGGCCTTTGTGGCCAAAAACCATGAATTACTATTTGTCTAACCTTGAAGGTTTAGGAATATTAGATATTGAGTAATTCTAATGAGTATGGGTAGTTATAGGGAAATTTGTGATTTAAAGCGTGAATATGATGTGGGATTTGGCCTAATGAATTATAGGTTTTGTGCCTTTAGCACCGTAAGACCATAAGGATGATTTAGGGATGTTTTGGGGGCAGTGGGAAAATGAATTGTAGAGCTTTTTGAGTCATTTTGGGTTCTGGTGTATAACTGAGATTTGCTGTCATCGCGCTGTTCGCCTAGTGAACGATTGTGTTCCCAGACTCTCCTAGCAAAAAATCCTCCGCACAACGAAGAAACTCGCCCCAGACTCGCCTAGCGAACATGTCAGCGAACGTAGCAGAGTTTCGCGAATGTTGATCGTCTGCAGCGATGCTTTGATGTTTGATTCTATGATTTCTTTGACGAATTAACATGAGTAGGATTGTGAAGTTTGTGTGATTAATAGGCGATAGTATGAGGAGTACCGCGAGTATATTTATGAATTAATATGTGATAATATGATGAATTAATATGGGTATGACTGTGAGCGCTATGTGATTTATAGATGATTATATGATGATTTCTATGATGTATGATGATGATTATTATGATGAGCTATGATGACATGATATATGATGATGATGATTATGATGAGTTATGATAACATGATATATGATGATGATTATTATGATGAGCTATGATGACATGATGTATGATGATGATTATTATGATGAGCTATGATGACATGATGTATGATGATGATTATTGTGATGAGCTATGATGACATGATGTATGATGATAATTATTATGATGAGCTATGATGACTTGATGCATGATGATGAGCTATGATGTTTGATGATGATGAATGATGATGCACCTATGATGTTATTATGATGATGATTTGTGACGTGTGCATCATGCATTCATGTGTATCCGGACTTCGGTTCAGGACCTTGATTACTTTGCCTTCAATCCCATTGTATGGATGTGAAGTCTTTTAATGTGCTCCGGTTCTCTAGTAGAATCGATCCTATTGATGGGGATCTATGGAGGGTTGATGGCCCAGTGTCCATCGCGCTGTGATGATTGGTACCACATGAATTAAGTCTTGTTGCATTTGCATTTATGAGTCATTTGGAATAATTTATGATGTTGTGGCCCTTGAGGCCTATTGATGGATATGAATGTGTTGAAAATGAAGATGACCCATATTATATGTTGATTTTCATACATTGATTTTTATTAACCGTTTTACTCACCCTGCCTGTTTGAATGTTACCTCCACGTGGGTAACATGCAGATGACCAGGTTTAGCCGTGGACGTCGTTGAGGACTTTTGAAGTTTCGAGTTGTTAGCCTTTTGGTTAAATTAGAGGGTCTTGCTCTGATAGTGTAACATCGGGTTGGGGTCTATGTTTTAATTGAGTTATTTTGATTATCTTTCTGTATAAGGAAAACCTTGGACTATACCTTTTGAGTTTCACTGCCTTTGAGCAATTTTTGGATATATTTTGGGAAAACCCGTTGTACACGGAGCATTAACTTGTTTTGAGTTATTGAGAAATGCACTCCCTTTTGTGGTGGCTTTTATTGAATTTAATACTTTACTCTGATAGATGTGAATAAATGTGCCTTTTAATTATGTGGTAGAAAAGGGTGTTATAGTAGGCACTGGAACACAAAACTTACTGATACTCTCATTTCTTCAGGATATATTCAATCCAAGAATGATTATTCTCTATTTACTAAGACTTCTCCATAATGCTTTACTGTAGTTTAAGTTTAAGTTGATGATCTAATTCTGGGAGAAACTGATCTTCATGAGATTCATCAACTCAAAGTCTTATTGGATGCCAAATTCAGCATCAAAGACCTAGGAACTCTTAAGTACTTCCTAAGATTTGAAGTTGCTCGAATTGTGCGTGGCATTTTGCCAAAGGAAGTATGCCCTCGATTTAATCCATGATGCAAGGCTCCTTGGTGACAAGCCTTGTTTTACTTCTATGAAACCTCACCTCAAGCTTCACAAAACATTTGGAGTTCCTATATCTGAACCTACCACATATCGAAGTCTCATTGGTAGCTTACTATGCCACACCCATACCAGACTAGATATATCTTATGTTATAAGAAAGATCAACCAATTCCTTACTGCTCTCGCAGATAAATACATGCTAGCTGGTCTACATGTCATGAAGTATCCCAACAATAACCTTGGTCAAGGACTTCCTTTCAACTCCAAATCTTCCTTCTCAAAGGTTTTTTAGATTCAGGTTAAGGTGCATGTCCCGACATCCAACGATCCACCTATAACACATTTTTTTCTTGGCACATTGTTGCGGTGGAAATAGGATCGCAAACTATTAATGAGTTTGAATCGCAATTCAATTCACAACCGCTCTTTGATTTATCCGAAGGAAAAGGTCAAAAGAGGGAAAACCTATTTTGCATCGTAAACACAATGCGGGGAAAGATCTAGGGTTCGGGGGTTGGTTAAGATTAGGGAAGGTATTAGCACCCTAAACTTCTGTAGTACTCTACGGGAACCTTTTGTTCAAATGTTTACTATTTTTCTTTATTTATTTGCTTAAGGTATATGTACAAAGGATTAAAAGTGAGAAAAGAGACCTAAGGGGTTAATTCTAAGTTTACTCGGCAAGACATCGCATCTTGTGCCTACGTATCCTTACGGGAGTGGAATCAGAGTAATCGTAGTTCCCCTCAAAAGGGAGGTTAGAGATTTCTTGACAGTGGTCAAGGTCTCAAGGGGAATAAACGCATCTTAGGGACACGCTTACGCGGAGTGTAGAAACTCCAAATCTCTAAGTTGAATTGTTAAGTTGTAATTAGGGTTAAATTAGGGATTCCGCGGCGGGAAACCCTAAAATGAGCGCGGCGGCTCTTTGACCTAATGCTAGGGGTAAAATGGTAATTTTGCCTGCGGCGAGGCATTTGTGAAAATTAGGGTTTGTGATTTTGTAGTTTTGAGGGTTTGAAGTTGAGGACTATTGGCGTGGCAACCAAAATCTAGACCTAACCTTCGGATGTGTATAGTGTGACAGAATAATTGGTGGAAGTGTAGTAAATTGAATCATGCTTACAGAAAAATAATGTCCTAATTTAACCATGCAAGCAGAAATTTAAAGGCAGAAATTAAAGCGCGATTGTTAGGATTCGCGAGGTTACAACCGAGGAACAGTTACAATAATGATGAAACTTAAATAAAAACACAATGTAATAAGCTGCAAAAATGAACACACGCGTTAATGGGCAAAGTCAGACGGCCATCGGGTGAATTACAAAGACAGTGAAGAAAAAGATGCAAATTTTGGGGTTTTTGTTATCTTTTGAAAAAAAGGTCTTAATTATATATAGAAAAAAAAGAGGAATAATGTTAGTTTAAAAAACTTAATATTTATTTTGAAAATTGTTTTAGTTTTAATCTAAAAAAACGGTTTATATTAAAAGGGTTTTTCATAATTATCAAAAAAAAGGTTTAACTTGATTAAAAAACTTTATTTTTATTTATTTTATTTTATTTTTTTAGAAAAAACAAATTACGTTCTTTTTATAATATCTAAAAAACAAAAGGAGAAAAAAAAGGAAATAAAAGTTGGGCCGGTAGCTACATCCGGGCCCAACCGATTGCATGCAACCCATAAACACAAAAATCCCAGAATTAGGGTTTCAAAACCCTGTGGCATCTCACGGCCGCTATTTCTCATTTCTCTTCGTTTGCGTTCTTTCTTCGCCTTCGTCCTCTCCGATTTTCTCTCATGCTCAACCTGAAAAGAAAAACAAACACATAGCAACAGTGAATCATGAGTTTACATCGTTTTTGACGATGGTTTCTTTGAGGCGATGATGTGAACTGAGCTTTCGGGGAAGGTTTGCCCGTCGTGGATGGAGGCAGCGTCGGTGGACCTTCCTCAATCTCTCGGTTTGTGCTCTGATGATTACTTTGTGACGAGAACTCTTCTCCACTTTCTCTCTCGCGGCCGCTAGGGTTTTTACGAGGTGATGTGGTTCCCTTTTATATCTTTCCTTTGACTCTCTTTTGGGCCTTTGATGATAGTGGATTTGCGTTATTTTTCTGAGATTGGATCGCGATTTTGTGATACAATTTGATTTTGTGGAACTTTTGTGAACCAACATTATTTCGATCTAATTGGACATTTGATAAGATTTCCTTCCATTTCTAGATTTGATTGAGATACGAGATTTGTCGTGTCTGTTTTAGATATCCATTGTGAACTGATTTGTACTGCTTACTCTTTTGCAGATGTGGACTTTCTTTTGATGCCCCTTTGATCTTTGGACTGGTCTTTTTTTTGATATCCATCTTACTTGATGGGTTTTCTTGACATTGACCCTCTTGGCTCGTGTGACCTGTTCTAACATCCAATTTTTTTTGTGCAGTTGTGACATGATTTAGTCGCTTATTTACATGTAACCTGTTTAGCCATTGGTTGATATTTGTGTTAAAATTGAAAGACCATTCGGTGCTCTGTTGGATACGGATTCATTTGATAACTGGATTCGTTGATTTTCTTTTGGATCTTTGGTTTACTTTGGTTAACTGTTTCGAACACGCATTAACTTTTCTTCCTCTTCTTTCAGAACTGGTGCCAAGGTTTTGGTCGAGCCAAATGTCGAGAAGGGGTATACGGCGATGATGACGCCCTGTCTGAGCCATCGGACCATGATGCTATTGCCATTTAGTTTTGACTCTGATATTGGCTGATGTTATCATATGCTGATACATTTTTGGATCCCTTTCAGAACAAACATCTGCTTTTTTTTCTGATGAGATTGGTTCTACGAGCCACCATCTCGTTTTTCTGATGAGTTTATTGACTTTCCTTTTTCTTCTTTTCAGAATTGGTACTGATGCTTTGGTTGAGTCAAAGTTGCCGGGAATGGATGTGATAATGATGACCCTTGGTCTGAACCGTCGGAACTACGCCTTGCCGTTTCTGTCATGAAATTGCAACATTCGGTACTGCATTTGATTGCAAAACGATTTGCGACTTATCTTGATATTGGAGCTGTGCACTCAGGGCAATGATGCTCTGACTGAGCCCTCCCCTTTCCTTGTTTGACTTTCATGTGTGCCTCGAGCGGGTATGATCTGAACTTTGAATCTTAACCGGATCTTGATGTTTTACTGAACTGTGGCATGTTTCTGGTTTTTCTGCTGAACCTGTTCCTTGAATTGATGCTATCTGCTTTTCTTTGATCTTGTTGGATACTCTTTCTGTTGGTAGGAACTGAACTTCGTGATTTGTTGATATTACTTGCCCGTGACAGATTTGTTGGATGGTTTTTCTTGCTCTTGCGCATGAATTGAGCCTTTCTTCCTTCTGCGCCTGAACTGAACCCAACTCCCTGAATTGTTGTTCCACTCGCGCATTGAGTTTGCTACTTACGACTTATTGGTCCCTCTTTTCCTTTCTGAATTTGGGCCAGTTTTGCACTTATGATGTTTGTTCAAATTTGGCGCAGTTTATGAATTGCTTTGGTTTTGAGTTCTGTTTTGAACTTGGTACTGATGCTGTTGTGGTGAATTTCAGGTGTTGACAAACTTTGAACACAAAGTGGCTCATACCCGTCGGCATCCGGGTTTATGACCAAATTGATTGTGCTGCTTTACCTTTGTATCAGTTTGGAAAGTAAATTGGGATTTACTCGATGGTGGCATAGACCCTTTTCAGTTAATCATTTATCGGCCCGAACTTCTTTTACTTCTTCATCTCTCGGTTTCCCCTTAGATAAGAACAGATGTTGCCTGATCTGATGCTAATGGCGTGGATTGGTAACGGGGGTAGGACGCAGCTTCGGTTGTGCCACTCCCGGCACTCGATGATGACGATGTTCTGAGAGTGTCAAAGATAACTTCTAACCCTTTCTTGCTTCTGTTTTGTTTTCCTATTTTTTCAGGTAATCGGGAATTTCGTGGAGCACTCAAGGGAAGGAGACCATGAAGAAGCCTTAGGAGTTTTTAGGATTTAGGATTTTCTTGGAATAGATACTCCATGTAAAAAAATGTAATCCTTTTGTAGATGAATGAAATGAATTCAAAAGTTGTCTTGGTCCATTCCATTTGTAAATCAAATATTTATGAAATGAAATTCAACAATATTTATTTACTTCTCAATTGAAATCTCACATACTTATGAATACCAAGTTTTGAAATCATTTATATTTACTTCTTAGTTGTAAATTATAAATATTTATGAATAAAAAATCCACAAATTTTTGAATTCACTTCCTAATTGTAAAGTATAAACATTCGCGAATGATATTCACAAATATTAAACTTTCACTTCCCTTTCCGTTTTAGACAGTATTATGAACGGTACTCACCATCTTTGTATCATTTGACCATTTTAACCGCAACCTGATTAACTCCAAATAAATTCAAAATAAACCCACTTATTGTATGTCCGAAATGCTTTATTGATGAACACAAAAAACTACTCAACGGTCTTAGAACGAAACATGGGCAACAGATGGCCCACATTCAAATATGTTTCTGACCAATTTTCCAGTAGTAATGACGCCTTGATATAATCAAACCATGTAATAGAAATAGTGTCTCAAGTGTCTCAAAGCTTAGTAACAGCCCGACTTCAAAGAATTAGCGGAATCCACGTAAAATGACCAAAATACCCCTGGAACCAATCCTGCAAAACAAACACCTCCATGACTTGATAGTGGTTAGCAGATGCACAGGTGAGATGCTATGCGAAATGACTGACTAAATATAAGGGTAAAATTTGGGGTATTACAGTTGCCCCTATTTAAATAGCTACACCGGATGATTTGAGTGACGGAGACTCGAGGAATCATGGTGGAGGGATTTAAATATAGATAACCGAAAATTTTGCCCTTATATGTGGCGATATGCAATGCTATGGACCCGACTAATGCAGACGATGTCATGAATATGATATGATGTGTATGCTGGAATGATGGATGCGAAAATGTTGACGAATATGACGACACAGGGACAGACGCTATGAGAAGCACACGCTGGGAAAACGACGCGCTGGGACACAGTACAACACTGGGGAACTCTAAAATGATGGTCAACTGGTGCGGACACGACCAATTGTCATTTTTAGAACTGGGATGAGATTCTCAAATGGAGATGGCACCTATGAGACGACCTCCGTTGGGGAATCTAAAAGTAAAACTGAATCACGTACGATTGCAAGATCGATCACAGAATGCATGGAGCATTGAGCAAAGAATAACATCCAAGCTTCTATAACCTATCCCTCGTGACGGGATCAAACGGACTTTTCGGGAATCCGTAGCAAATATACAGGGTAAAAACCGGCTGTATGCCAAAATAAATGGACTTTAAGAATAAGATCCTTAAATGGAGATGGCACCTATGTGATGGCCTCCACTTGGGGAATATCTAACAATAAAACTGGATCTACACGATTGCAAGATCGATTACAGAATGTTGGAGCATTGAGCAAAGAATAACATCCAAGCTTCTATAAATTATCCTTCGTGATGGGATCGAATGGACTTTTCGGAAATCCATATATACAGGGTAAAAACCGGCTGTATGCCAAAATAAATGGACTTTGATAGGAAATGCCCTGATAAGCTTCTCGAGGGAGAACTGTCACTTATCGTTGGAAGAACGTTACATGCCAAAATGGATAAGCACTCAAATAAAGAGGCTGCTGCTTATCTGATATATAAATCTTCTCATATTTAAGGTCGGCGCCTGGAATACAATTCTGATTCTTCTTTTACTAAAGGGTAAATGAACTTCTTCATACTTCAAGATCTGTGCTCTCCTGAATATGATTCCGCTCCTTCTTTTACTAAAGGGTAAAATGAACTTCTTCATACTTCAAGATCTGTGCTCTCCTGAATATGATTCCGCTCCTTCTTTTACTAAAGGGTAAAATGAACTTCTTCATACTTCAAGATCTGTGCTCTCCTGAATATGATTCCGCTCCTTCTTTTACTAAAGGGTAAATGAACTTCTTCATACTTCAAGATCTGTGCTCTCCTGAATATGATTCCGCTCCTTCTTTTACTAAAGGGTAAATGAACTTCTTCATACTTCAAGATCTGTGCTCTCCTGAACATGATTCGGTTCAAACCTCCCCACACTTCAAGATGACAAGGAAAATGGAAGCCCAACTGCTCGATGGAGATGGCCATTTGCTGCGAGTCATAACGAAGATAGGATCAGCTTCACAGGCGAGAAATGTCGCTTATTTGCAAGAGTGGCAATAATAAGCTTCTCATGTAAGAACTGCTTGTAGAGGTGATAACAGATAATGATGATAAGCTTCTCGGCGGAGAACTGTTGCATACCGTTGCTGAAGAACGTTACGATAAGCTTCTTAACCGAGAACTGTTGCTGATCGATTGTGATAAGCTTCTCTTGTGAGAACTGTTGCTGATCGATTGTGATAAGCTTCTCTTGTGAGAACTGTTGCGTATCCTGTGATAAGCTTCTCTTGTGAGAACTGTTGCATATCCCGTTGTGTAAGGTTGTGATAAGCTTCTCGGGTGAGAACAGTTGCTGATCTTGACAGACTTCTCAGGTGAGAACAGTCGCATACCGATGCTGTAAGATGTAGGATTGTAAGGTGTTGTACCGATAGGCTTCTCAGGCGAGAACAGTTGCATACCGATGCTGTAGGATGTAAGATTGTTATATCGATAGGCTTCTCAGGCGAGAACAGTCGCATATCTGCCAAGGTATGGTGAAAAAGTTTAAACGGTGCAAAATAAATGCACGTCCGGTTGGGCTCGGTGACCGACAAGATTGGGATTCAATCTAGGATCGAGCTAGAAAGAAGAATGGTAATCAAGACTCCATCGAGGGAATGATCTCGAAGGGTAAATATCTAATCCTGGCGAGGAAAGATAGCTGAAGTAGCCGTCATCCACGAGGATCGAGCTCTGTGGGGAAACTGGAAACAAGTAGGTATTTTATGCTTATGGCTGACAATCTATTTGGAGAGAATGGACCAACCCAGTTACTCGGCGGTAACAACCAATGACGGCGAAACACAATGAACCTGTGAACGCTAATGCATATGTTAATGTGAATGTATGTTAATGTCTATGTAGTTAAATATGCAGGATGGAATGGAATGAGTATGTAATGAGTATGTGTATGAAATAGGCATGTGATGCTTATGCCCCTGCGTATGCTGACGAAATAGACTAGAGACGGGACGAGAGATGAAATAAACATCTCGACGGAGATACCCTGTGCTCTCGGCAACCAATACATCAATCATGGGTAAGGAAAACAATGGTAGGACCAAATCTGGTCTCAAAGTTTCTGAATTCTCTAGGGAGAAGGTACTCTGCACAGTATCACGTCTTCACATGGGGATGAGAAAACCTGAGGGACAGTTTCAAGTTATCCAAGAAAAAGTTGTCAGCTTATAGTCTCTCTGGGGACTGTGTTAGAGCAATGGTTTAAAAGTGTTTCTGCAACAATGAGATTTTTCGAGGAGTGAAGAGATCCTTCCGAAATTTCCACTAGTCAAAGTAATTTCTTATATTTTCGATTGCGTTTTCGAAGAACAGTTTTAAAAATTTTCAAAGCACCTTTCATTTTCAAAATTTTAAGAATAAATGGCATTTTGCATAACAATAGAAACAAGAGTAATGCACCAAGGAATGTAAGTAACAAGATGGTATCTTTTATTAAAGGATGGCAGCTTGCTGAGGGCATAGCTCCACAGATGATTATGCTTTGAAATTGGCAACATGAGAAAAGGTTACATTGAATCCAACGACACCTACTGACACTAATAACTAAGACTTAATCCAGAATCTTGCTTTGGACGAGGATGAACGAACTGGAAAATGGATCTCATGTGGAAAGTGTGTCCGCGATGATCGGTGTTTTCTGATGCAATGAAATGCCTTCGTCCCTAACTTTTGCCTGGACCGCCCTTTCGGGTTTTCAATCCACCGGGACACTCTTTTTTTGCCTAATTCGCCCTTTCGGGTTTTCAACTTAGCGAGCTTTTTATTATTATTACTTTTTCTAACCCTTACTTTTGCCTAAGTCGCCTTTTTCAGGTTTTCAACTTAGCGGGTTTTTAGGCATAGTATTTTCGGACAGCATCAGAATTCACGGGATGTGCAAGCTCTTCTCCATCCATTGTTGTAAGTATCAGAGACCCTCCGGAGAAAACGGTCTTTACAACAAATGGGCCTTCATAATTGGGCATCCACTTTCCACGCATATGTTTATGCACTAGCAAGATCTTTTTGAGTACGAGCTCTCCTTGACGGAACTCACGGATACAAATCTTCTTATCAAATGCTCTTTTCATCCGTTTCTGATATAATTGCCCATGGCACATAGCTGTCATGCGTTTCTCGTCAATGAGATTCAACTGATCCAGTCTGTCTTGAACCCACTCAGCTTCTTCAAGTTCAGCTTCCATCAACACCCTTAAAGAAGGTATCTCTACTTCGATGGGGAGTACGGCGTCCATTCCATACACCAATGAGAAAGGTGTTGCCCCTGTCGAAGTTCGCACTGAGGTCCGGTATCCATGCAAAGCAAACGGTAACATCTCATGCCAATCTTTGTAAGTCACAACCATCTTTTGCAGGATTTTCTTGATATTCTTATTCGCAGTTTCAACGGCCCCATTCATCTTAGGACGGTATGGAGAAGAGTTGTGATGCGTGATCTTGAAGTTACCACACAACTCTTTCATAGTCTTGTTATTCAGATTGGTGCCATTGTCAGTTATTATCCGACTTGGAATTCCATAACGGCAGATAATTTCTTTCCTGATGAAGCGGGCAACCACTTGCTTAGTCAAGTTGGTGTAGGAAACATCCTCTACCCACTTGGTGAAATAATCAATAGCAACGAGGATAAAACGATGACCATTAGAAGCCTTCGGCTCGATTGCCCCAATCATGTCAATGCCCCACATTGAGAACGACCATGGTGAAGACAAAACATTCAACGGCGATGGAGGTACATGCATTTTATCAGCGTAAATTTGGCACTTATGGCATTTTCTAGCGTATTGGATGCAGTCAGCTTCCATAGTCAACCAATAATATCCAGCCCTTAAAATTTTCTTAGACATAGCATAGCCATTGGCATGAGTTCCGAAGGTTCCCTCGTGAATCTCTTGCAGTAACATGTCCGCTTCCCGTTTATCAACACATCTGAGCAAAACCATGTCGTGATTTCTTTTGTATAACACACCATTACTGATAAAGAATTTGGAAGCCAGTCTTCTCAATGTTTTCTTATCCAGACCGGTAGCACCATAGGGATACTCTTGCTTGACTAGATATTTCTTGATGTCATGAAACCAAGGCTTTTCATCCACCTCATCCTCTTCAACTACTTGACAATAAGCGGGCTCAACTTTGCGTTCAATATGAATAAGAGGTGCTTCATTAACGAACTTAACTTTCCACATGGACGCTAACATGGCTAAAGCATCAGCAACGTGATTCTCAGATCTAGGAACATGTTCGAACTCTATCTCGTCAAAATACTTAACCAGCTCGACAATGTAGTCCTTGTAAGGGATTAACTTCTCATTCTTCGTTTCCCATTTGCCTTGTACTTGGTAAATAACTAAGGCTGAGTCACCACTTACTTTGAGGAGTTTGATTCGGAGGTGAATTGCTGCTTCGAGGCCAAGAATACATGCTTCATACTCTGCGACGTTATTAGTACACTCAAAGTCTAGCCTGGCTGTAAACGGGGTGAATCCACCTTTTGGGTTCATCAAAACGGCGCCTATACCATGCCCATTGAAATTCGAGGAACCATCAAACATCATCCTCCATCAAAGACCTGGTTCTGGACCTTCGCTCGGATCGGGCTCTTCAAAATCTCTCTTGATCAACAAAATATCCTCATCAGGAAAGTCAAACTTAAGAGGTTCATAATCTTCAACTGGCTGATCTGCTAGATAATCCGATAAGATACTACCTTTAATTGCCTTCTGGGGTACATACTGGATGTCATATTCGGATAACAACATGTGCCAACGGGCTAGCCTCCCGGTTTGAGCAGGTTTTTCAAGAATATACTTGATCGAATCCATTTTAGAAATCAACAACGTGGTATGACAGATCATGTATTGCCGGAGGCGCCTAGCGGCCCATGCCAACGCACAACAAGTTTTCTCCAATGGTGAGTATCTATTTTCACAATCGGTAAACTTCTTGCTCAGATAATAAATCGCATGTTCCTTTCTTCCAGTCTCATCATGTTGCCCGAGCACACAACCCATAGACTTCTCAAGAACAGTTAGGTACATAAACAACGGTCTTCCAGGTACGGGAGGAATCAGAATAGGGGGTCTTGCAAATAATTCTTAATTTTCTCAAACGCTTTCTGGCAATCAGGGTTCCACTCAACCGTCTGCCCCTTACAAAGCAATTTGAATATCGGTTCACAAGTAGCGGTCATATTAGAGATAAACCTGGAAATGTAATTCAAACGCCCCAAAAAACCTCTAACTTGTGTCTCGGTTTGCGGAGCTGGCATATCTTGAATGGCTCGGACTTTGTCAGGATCTACCTCAATCCCTCGTTGACTAACAATAAAACCAAGCAATTTTCCAGATCTGACACCGAAGGTACACTTAGCAGGATTCAACTTCAACTGATATTTCCTGAGTCGTTCAAACAACTTTACCAAATGGTCTAGGTGTTCCTCTTCACTCTGAGATTTGGCTATCATATCGTCCACATACACCTCGATCTCTTTGTGCATCATATCATGAAAAAGAGTTGTCATAGCGCGTTGGTAAGTTGCCCCTGCATTCTTCAAACCGAAGGGCATGACTTTGTAGCAGAAGGTTCCCCAAGGAGTAATGAAAGTAGTCTTCTCTCGATCATCGGGGTCCATTTTGATCTGATTATAGCTAGAGAAACCATCCATGAATGAGAACAACGCAAAACTGGCTGTATTGTCTACAAGTGTATCAATATGTGGCAGAGGGAAGTCATCTTTCGGACTTGCTTTGTTCAGATCCCTGTAATCCACACACATCCTAACTTTACCATCTTTCTTGGGCACTGGCACAATGTTGGCAACCCAATCTGGATATTTTGCAACTGCCAAGAAACCTGCATCTAACTATTTTTTAACCTCATCTCGAATTTTCAAAGCCATGTCGGGTCTCGTTCTTCGAAGCTCTTGTTTGATAGGTGGACAATCTGGCTTAAGTGGCAACTTGTGAACAACAATATCTGTGTCTAGATCAGGCATATCTTGATACGACCACGCAAACACATCAATATATTCTTTTAACAACTCAATCAGCCCCTGCTTAACCTCTGTCCCAAGCATTGCACCAATCTTGACCTCTTTCTTGTTTTCATCTGTACTAAGATTAATCAAGTCCGCCTGCTCTTTATGCAGTTGAAGCTCTGTGTACTCGTACTCAATCAATTTTGTCAGTTCAGCGGGTACCTCAAAATCTTCTTCACCCTCGTCTTCAGCTTGATTGATGGGTGCATCCCGGTCAGGAGTGTCAATAAAGTCATTGGATCCAACAAGGTTTGCGATGTCTCTGCATGATGGAAGGCTTACTTAATTAAAATGCTCGAAGATAGATAAGAAATGAAATGCTATTTTTGGTTGTTTTATTTTTTTGAAAAAGATTGCCAACTTCATTTTTTAAAGGTGAAAACGAAAAACGCAAATGAACCAAAGTGGAATTGAACAAAATGCCATTAATATCCTTTTAAAAGTGAAAGGTGGCCCAACAAAAGTGACCCTATAGCCTTTGGCAGAGCTACGGATTTTTTTATTTGAAAACATAAGTGAAAATGCTAAAAATTACTTTGATAATGGAAAAATAACAGGGATCTCTACGGCCTCCCAGTTGTTCAAAGCTGCATCACCCTTAAACACCAGGTTGCTCAGATCTTCATCTTCCTCACAGTCACTGACGACATTGACTTGGAAGCCTCTGCTGACAAATACCTCTTGAATAACCTTTGGACGCCCTTCGACAGTTGTGGCAGCTCCATTCTGAGTTGGTTTGTAACCCAACCCAAAGCGATCAGTCTTGGTCTTGACATCAATTACCTCTCCCAACCTTCTGGAATGCCCCTGTCAATTGTTGATTTGGTACTCTTCAGAGATGCAAAAGATGGATTACCCTGGCCCACTGTCTCTTCGACTTCTAATAGAACAGCATTGGCGATCTCGAGTGCTTGAAAAGAGATTTCCAAAGCATTCTCATCGGCCTCGATGTAACGGAAAGAAGACAGGTTACTGACCATCAGATCCTCCTCACCGTGTATAATAACTAACTTTTCATCGATCACGAACTTCATCTTTTGATGTAACGTTGAGGTTACTGCTCCAGCGGCATGGATCCATGGCCTTCCAAGTAAGCAGCTGTAATTGGGATTAATGTCCATGACTTGAAACATGATATTAAAAACTTGCGGACCAATCAGGATGGGAAGTTCAACCTCCCCCATTACCGACCGACGAGAACCATCGAAAGCCTTGACGATCAAGGGAGTAGGTTTCAACACAGTCTCTTTGAAAACCAACTTATCGAGAACCCTCTTGGGTAGAACATTCAGAGAAGAGCCGGTGTCCACTAGCACCCTCGCTAAATTGTCCTCCTGACATTTCACTGATATATGCAAAGCACGATTATGATTCGGACCCTCCTTTGGTAACTCTTCGTTGCTGAAACTAAGAGTGTTGCAGGCGGTCAGGTTGGCAATCACACTATCAAACCGACTGGTGCTGATATCTTGATCCACATGTGCTTGAGTCAAAACTTTCTGCAAGGCCGTCCTATGAGCGGGTGAACTCATCAACAGAGATAAGATCGAAATCTTGGAAGGAGTTTGATAGAGTTGATCGATAACTTTATAGTCACTTTTCTTGATGATCCTCAAAAACTCAGCGTCTTCATCATTCGTAACGGCTCCCTTACCTTTGTCTTTGACAGGCACTGGGATATTAGTTGTTTCTTTAGGTGGAACCTCATTGAAACGGGGAGTATACACACGGCCACTGCGAGTCATCCTGCTTGCCTCTGCGATATTGGTCACAGTGTCCTTAACCTCTTCATTTGGAATAACCTTCCCAGACTCCTTGTCGATCATCGTCACGTCATATTTCCAAGGTACAGCTTTAGGATCACTGAAAGGAAACGGACTTGGTTTTCGAATAATTATAGGCTTAGGCTGATTCGTTTCAGGGATAAACGACTTTGGTATATCGAACACGGGATTGGCAGAACTTGCCCCTGACCGATTAAACACTGGTATCTTACCCTTTGATTCGGGCTGATGGAAGACAAGCTCAACCACAGCGACTTCATCCTTCTTGGCTTGGCTTGTCACTTGTAAAATACCCTCATTAATCAACCTCTGAACATCGTTCTGAACCAACACACAGCCCTTAATACTGGCATCACAACTTGCGCATGCAACGTGGGAAGTATCTACTAGACCGGCTTCAAACAGCTTCGAATGGAATATCTTAAGAGGAGTCTTAATCTGAACAACGTCAAGGACATAACCTTCCTCAAAATCAGTACTAATGGCATTGACACCCTCATGGTTAGGAAAAGGGTTCTTCTTAACATTCGGTTGAGGATCTTCAAATGACAAAATCTTCTTTTCTAACAGATCCCTGACAAGACTTTTGAGAGCATAACAGTTCTCTAGATCATGACCAGGCGCACCCTCATGAAATAAACAATGAGCGGCGACGTTGTAATTGGCGGGCAGCGGATTAGGAGGCGGACCCAAAGCTCGAGTAGTGATTAGACCTTGCTTGACTAATGAGAGATACAACTCGGTGAAAGTCATTGGAATCGGCGGACAAGGTTTATACTGTCTCTTGTTCGGAACATTCTGGCGAGGAGCTGGATTCTTTGGCTGTTGATGGGCAGGAGCGTTGGGCGCTTGTTGATAGTTAGGAGGCGGATAAACGGGAGATTGTTGCATAGGTTGATACATAGGAACCTGTTGATTGAAAGAAGGTGCAACAGCTGCCACATAGGGTTGTTGAGCATATTGAATCGGATACCCTTGAGTTTGAGCATAACCTTGCGGATATTGATAAACTTGGTCTCTTCGTCTACTGGAGGATATAGCATTAGTTTCACCTTCTTTCTTCTTCTGAGAGCTGAACGAAGGTTTCTTCGGCTGATCCTTTGAAACACCATGAGTATTTGTCATTTTACCGCTTTTCATACCCAATTCAATCTTGACACCCACATCAACGATGTCAGAGAAATTTGAAGTCACACTTCCCACCATTCTTTCGTAAAATTCTAGACGAACCGTGTCGACAAACCAATCAGCTAACTCTTTCTCGGTCAAAGGAGGTTCTACTTGCGAAGCAACCTCTCTCCACCTTTGAGCGTACTCTTTGAATGATTCAGAATTCTTTTGTGACATACTCAACAACTGTCTTCTGTCAGGAGCCAGATCCATATTGTACTTGTAGTGTTTGATGAAAGCGTCAGATAAATCCTGGAAATTTTTAATGCGAGACTGGTCCAAAGTTAAGTACCACTTGGAAGAAGCACCCTTCAAACTGTCTTGGAAGCAATGAATCATCAATTTATCATTCTCAACATGGGCAGCCATTTTGCGATAGTACATGATCAGATGACTCTTAGGACAAGTGGCACCTTCATAGCGATCGAAGTTCGGAGTTTTGAACTTCGGGGGAATAACCAAACCTGAGACCAAACAGACGTCCCTTGCAGCAGCCCCAAAAATTTGATCACCTTCTACCTTTCTCAATCTCTGGGCGATAGTGTCTACTTCCTCACGAAGCTTGTCATGTTTCTCATAACCTTCAACATTCTCATCAAGATTATCAAAGACGGCCTCATTGAAATACGGTTGCACATGGGTGTGCACAACAGGTGGTGCAAAGATAGGAGCCCCTCTAGAAACTTCAGAAAATAAAGGAACGGCTTGTTGAACAGGCTGATTAATCGGAACAGTGGCTTGAGGAGGCACAAAACCTGGAGCAAGACCATAAGGTGGGTCCCTTGCTACGGTCACATTTGGTGGAGGGTCCACAGTAACGCCGGTAATCTCGGAAACAACAGTAGGCTGGGTATCCATCTTAGCATTCATGACATGTAACAATTCCATCATACGCCCCATACCCCCTCGAAGGTCTTCAAGTTCGTTGCTAAGGCGATCAATCTCTTTTGTCTGATCCTCCATTCTTTTACGAGTTTGAGCTCTAGTGTTGTACTGGTGCCGAGGACTCAGGGTGACGAAACTAGAAGGCGAGAGAACCGAACATGAGAAAACAGGAGACACATGCAATGCAAGAGAACATATAATGCGAATGCAAATGGAGGTTTCATGGAATTCAAACATTTACGAATGTCGTGGGGTACCAGGGAAATCTTTTTCTTATTTTTTCATTTTTATTTTTTTATTTATGGTATCCCGCGATATAGATGATGTTTGAATTCCATGAAATACAATGCAATGAGATGCTTTATGCAATGCACATGAATACACAAAGCCCTAGGTTAAAGGACATGAGTGGAGTTAAGGTCTACCCATCCCCAAAAGGAGTGTACTATAGGTTAGTTGTACCTGCCGAACAAGGTTCTAAAAAGTGCCCAAAGTCATCAGCCCATCTTTCAGATATTATCAACCTTCCGATTGACTCGAGGGTTAATAATATTCTCAAGAGAACCTCTTTTGAGTGTAGTATCGCGTAGCAACCATTGTAGGACTACTCCCACACAGTTCCCGCACTACGTCCTAAATAAGGCCGAGGTGGTGTAAAGGTACTACGGTTCCCAATATCACAGACTCCAATCGACCATGGAAGAAGTTTTCACGATTACTCGTTCAACCAAACCATTTTCGAAAAGGTCTCAACTGAGCGGTGATTCCCGAATCAGCTTGGTCGGGACTCACTCCCTATAAGCCTCATCGAATATATCCCCATCCTATAATAATGTCACTAGTCCGGGCGTATGACTTATCTCACAACACAAGGAACAGTCCCAAAAGTCACAGTACCATATACACATGCAAACAAATAGTAAAACAAGTAGTAATAACTGTGAACAAATTAGGGATAACCCTCAAGAGTTAAGACGTCCCCAGTGAAGTCGCCATTTTCTGTTGCGGTGGAAATAGGATCGCAAACTATTAATGAGTTTGAATCGCAATTCAATTTACAACCGCTCTTTGATTTATCCGAAGGAAAAGGTCAAAAGAGGGAAAACCTATTTTGCATCGTAAACACAATGCGGGGAAAGATCTAGGGTTTGGGGGTTGGTTAAGATTAGGGAAGGTATTAGCACCCTAAACTTCCGTAGTACTCTACGAGAACCTTTTGTTCAAATGTTTACTATTTTGCTTTATTTATTTGCTTAAGGTATATGTACAAAGGATTAAAAGTGAGAAAAGAGACCTAAGGGGTTAATTCTAAGTTTACTCGGCAAGACATCGCATCTTGTGCCTACGTATCCTTACGGGAGTGGAATCGGAGTAATCGTAGTTCCCCTCAAAAGGGAGGTTAGAGATTTCTTGACAGTGGTCAAGGTCTCAAGGGGAATAAACGCATCTTAGGGACACGCTTACGCGGAGTGTAGAAACTCCAAATCTCTAAGTTGAATTGTTAAGTTGTAATTAGGGTTAAATTAGGGATTCCGCGGCGGGAAACCCTAAAATGAGCGCGGCGGCTCTTTGACCTAATGCTAGGGGTAAAATGGTAATTTTGCCTGCGGCGAGGCATTTGTGAAAATTTGGGTTTGTGATTTTGTAGTTTTGAGGGTTTGAAGTTGAGGACTATTGGCACGGCGACCAAAAGCTAGACCTAACCTTCGGATGTGTATAGTGTGACAAAATAATTGGTGGAAGTGTAGTAAATTGAATCATGCTTACAGAAAAATAATGTCCTAATTTAACCATGCAAGCAGAAATTTAAAGGCAGAAATTAAAGCGCGATTGTTAGGATTCGCGAGGTTACAACCGAGGAACAGTTACAATAATGATGAAACTTAAATAAAAACACAATGTAATAAGCTGCAAAAATGAACACACGCGTTAATGGGCAAAGTCAGACGACCATCGGGTGAATTGCAAAGACAGTGAAGAAAAAGATGCAAATTTTGGGGTTTTTGTTATCTTTTGAAAAAAAGGTCTTAATTATATATAGAAAAAAAAGAGGAATAATGTTAGTTTAAAAAACTTAATATTTATTTTGAAAATTGTTTTAGTTTTAATCTAAAAAAACGGTTTATATTAAAAGGGTTTTTCATAATTATCAAAAAAAAGGTTTAACTTGATTAAAAAACTTTATTTTTATTTATTTTATTTTATTTTTTTAGAAAAAACAAATTACGTTCTTTTTATAATATCTAAAAAACAAAAGGAAAAAAAAAAGGAAATAAAAGTTGGGCCGATAGCTACATCCGGGCCCAACCGATTGCATGCAACCCATAAACACAAAAATCCCAGAATTAGGGTTTCAAAACCCTGTGGCATCTCGTGGCCGCTATTTCTCATTTCTCTTCGTTTGCGTTCTTTCTTCGCCTTCGTCCTCTCCGATTTTCTCTCATGCTCAACCTGAAAAGAAAAACAAACACATAGCAATAGTGAATCATGAGTTTACATCGTTTTTGACGGTGGTTTCTTTGAGGCGATGATGTGAACTGAGCTTTCGGGGAAGGTTTGCCCATCGTGGATGGAGGCGGCGTCGGTGGACCTTCCTCAATCTCTTGGTTTGTGCTCTGATGATTACTTTGTGACGAGAACTCTTCTCCTCTTTCTCTCTCGCGGCCGCTAGGGTTTTTACGAGGTGATGTGGTTCCCTTTTATATCTTTCCTTTGACTCTCTTTTGGGCCTTTGATGATAGTGGATTTGCGTTATTTTTCTGAGATTGGATCGCGATTTTGTGATACAATTTGATTTTGTGGAACTTTTGTGAACCAACATTATTTCGATCTAATTGGACATTTGATAAGATTTCCTTCCATTTCTGGATTTGATTGAGATACGAGATTTGTCGTGTCTGTTTTAGATATCCATTGTGAACTGATTTGGACTGCTTACTCTTTTGCAGATGTGGACTTTCTTTTGATGCCCCTTTGATCTTTGGACTGGTCTTTTTTTTGATATCCATCTTACTTGATGGGTTTTCTTTACATTGACCCTCTTGGCTCGTGTGACCTGTTCTAACATCCAATTTTTTTTGTGCAGTTGTGACATGATTTAGTCGCTTATTTACATGTAACCTGTTTAGCCATTGGTTGATATTTGTGTTAAAACTGAAAGACCATTCGGTGCTCTGTTGGATACGGATTCATTTGATAACTGGATTCGTTGATTTTCTTTTGGATCTTTGGTTTACTTTGGTTAACTGTTTCGAACACGCATTAACTTTTCTTCCTCTTCTTTCAGAACTGGTGCCAAGGTTTTGGTCGAGCCAAATGTCGAGAAGGGGTATACGGCGATGATGACGCCCTGTCTGAGCCATCGGACCATGATGCTATTGCCATTTAGTTTTGACTCTGATATTGGCTGATGTTATCATATGCTGATACATTTTTGGATCCCTTTCAGAACAAACATCTGCTTTTTTTCTGATGAGATTGGTTCTACGAGCCACCATCTCGTTTTTCTGATGAGTTTATTGACTTTCCTTTTTCTTCTTTTCAGAATTGGTACTGATGCTTTGGTTGAGTCAAAGTTGCCGGGAATGGATGTGATAATGATGACCCTTGGTCTGAACCGTCGGAACTACGCCTTGCCGTTTCTGTCATGAAATTGCAACATTCGGTACTGCATTTGATTGCAAAACAATTTGCGACTTATCTTGATATTGGAGCTGTGCACTCAGGGCAATGATGCTCTGACTGAGCCCTCCCCTTTCCTTGTTTGACTTTCATGTGTGCCTCGAGCGGGTATGATCTGAACTTTGAATCTTAACCGGATCTTGATGTTTTACTGAACTGTGCCATGTTTCTGGTTTTTCTGCTGAACCTGTTCCTTGAATTGATGCTGTCTGCTTTTTTTTGATCTTGTTGGATACTCTTTCTGTTGGTAGGAACTGAACTTCGTGATTTGTTGATATTACTTGCCCGTGACAGATTTGTTGGATGGTTTTTCTTGCTCTTGCGCATGAATTGAGCCTTTCTTCCTTCTGCGCCTGAACTGAACCCAGCTCCCTGAATTGTTGTTCCACTCGCGCATTGAGTTTGCTACTTACGACTTATTGGTCCCTCTTTTCCTTTCTGAATTTGGGTCAGTTTTGCACTTATGATGTTTGTTCAAATTTGGCGCAATTTATGAATTGCTTTGGTTTTGAGTTCTGTTCTGAACTTGGTACTGATGCTGTTGTGGTGAATTTCAGGTGTTGACAAACTTTGAACACAAAGTGGCTCATACCCGTCGGCATCCGGGTTTATGACCAAATTGATTGTGTTGCTTTACCTTTGTATCAGTTTGGAAAGTAAATTGGGATTTACTCGATGGTGGCATAGACCCTTTTCAGTTAATCATTTATCGGCCCGAACTTCTTTTACTTCTTCATCTCTCGGTTGCCCCTTAGATAAGAACAGATGTTGCCTGATCTGATGCTAATGGCGTGGATTGGTAACGGGGGTAGGACGCAGCTTCGGTTGTGCCACTCCCGGCACTCGATGATGACGATGTTCTGAGAGTGTCAAAGATAACTTCTAACCCTTTCTTGCTTCTGTTTTGTTTTCCTATTTTTTCAGGTAATCGGGAATTTCGTGGAGCACTCAAGGGAAGGAGACCATGAAGAAGCCTTAGGAGTTTTTAGGATTTAGGATTTTCTTGGAATAGATACTCCATGTAAAAAAATGTAATCCTTTTGTAGATGAATGAAATGAATTCAAAAGTTGTCTTGGTCCATTCCATTTGTAAATCAAATATTTATGAAATGAAATTCAACAATATTTATTTACTTCTCAATTGAAATCTCACATACTTATGAATACCAAGTTTTGAAATCATTTATATTTACTTCTTAGTTGTAAATTATAAATATTTATGAATAAAAAATCCACAAATTTTTGAATTCACTTCCTAATTGTAAAGTATAAACATTCGCGAATGATATTCACAAATATTAAACTTTCACTTCCCTTTCCGTTTTAGACAGTATTATGAACGGTACTCACCATCTTTGTATCATTTGACCATTTTAACCGCAACCTGATTAACTCCAAATAAATTCAAAATAAACCCACTTATTGTATGTCCGAAATGCTTTATTGATGAACACAAAAAACTACTCAACGGTCTTAGAACGAAACATGGGCAACGGATGGCCCACATTCAAATATGTTTCTGACCAATTTTCCAGTAGTAATGACGCCTTGATATAATCAAACCATGTAATAGAAATAGTGTCTCAAGTGTCTCAAAGCTTAGTAACAACCCGTCTTCAAAGAATTAGCGGAATCCACGTAAAATGACCAAAATACCCCTGGAACCAATCCTGCAAAACAAACACCTCCATGACTTGATAGTGGTTAGCAGATGCACAGGTGAGATGCTATGCGAAATGACTGACTAAATATAAGGGTAAAATTTGGGGTATTACACACATAAATCATTAGATGGAAAAGTAAAAAGCAGGTCGTGATTCCAAGAGCTTCCTCTAAAGCTGAATATTGTTTCTTAGCTCAAGCTATTTGTGAAGGTGTTTGTTTACTTAATCTCCTTGCTGATTTTCAAATATCTCATACAATGCCTATCATCATTTACCGTGACAACAAATCTTCCATGCATATAGCTGCAAATCTAGTGTTTCACAAGAGAACCAAGCATATAAAAATTGATTTCCATGTGGTACAAGAGAATGTGCTATTAGTTTCAATCCACATCATGCCTGTCACAACAAAGAAGCAAGTAGCGAATATGTTAACCAATTTTCTCCACCCGGGTCTTTTTAACACGTTACAAGTCAATCTTGGAATGATTGACATCCATTCCAACTTAAGGGGAGCTTTAAATGATAAGATAGATGAAGCTACACGTGCCACGAAAATGTCCAATACCAAAATAGAAAATAACAAACTTAGAAAGTTACTTATGTAGAGTTGAAAAGTATTTTAGGTGGGCCGTTTTATCGTATTCGCAGAGATTGCCCTTATATCTAGATGCTTACCGTTCAACAATTTAAAGTTATAAGAAAGGGATTTCAAAGAGTTTTTGTTTTATAACATATGTTTTGGTAGCAAAGAGTAAATTAAAGAAAGATGTTTGTTTTAAGAAAAACATGTCAATATTAGATTCCATTAACCCCTTTCATACATATCCGATTAATCAAGCATGTGAACTTAGTTTAGATCAATACAATCATATATCCTCCTAAATCCGTTTATTTCTAAAGCGGCTTGGTGGGTATTATTGTTTCAATCGCTAGATGATCTCTCGAACCAACAATCAAAACAATAAATATAAAGATCGATACAAAGCAAATATTAACTTCCAAATATATGTTTAGAGTTTGTTTGTTAATAGTTAAAGAACTTAGGTCAAGACTTGGAAAATCTATGTCTAGAATGATTTCAACCATACATATATCAATAAAAGCAAAGATCTTCATCATATATTGATCATCAACCTTGTTCATATAAAAAAGATCAAAAGAAATACATACTAGTAAGGTTAACTACCTCTAATCTTAACACAAAAGGTGTTTAGTTAGCCATCACCATGGTAGCTTGATCTACAAGTAAAAAGGAAAACTTTGATAGCATTAAAGTCAAAAGATAGAAGATTGATGCTCTAAAGTTTTGATTCTCACTTCCTTTGGAATTTCTAAGCTTTTTGCCCTAAAAATCCCTTTAAAATCTAAAAAGTTGCTTAAAATGAAAAGTCTCTCAAAATATCTACTCAAGTGGCTATTTATACAAATTCCACAATGTACCTCTAAGTGGCATCATGCTAAGTGCCATCAGGGACGCGCTTAGTGCGATCAAAGGCGGAAAATTCCCAGAAAGTGCGCTAAGCGCGGTCAAGGGTCCTTAGCTATTGCCTTTTCATCAAAAATGCGTTGAACCCGCACTGAAAATTGTGCTAAACACGAGTTACCGTCAAAATGT
Source organism: Lathyrus sativus (assembly GCA_963859935.3). Lineage (NCBI taxonomy): Eukaryota > Viridiplantae > Streptophyta > Magnoliopsida > Fabales > Fabaceae > Lathyrus > Lathyrus sativus. Next base: position 644,083,219 of record OZ012737.1, on the reverse strand, counting down.
TGCGAAATTGATCTTCAAAGCTCTCTTCCATTATCCATAGGTTCCAAGCGTTATATCAAGCAAGAAAACCTATGAAAAAGCATAAATATGATCACAATTCACAATATTTACAAGCATAATTAGAAACTTGCATATTTACACTAAAACATATGAGTTTACTACTAAAACACCAAAGAAACAATTGGAAAGAGTCACAAAATACTATAAAAAATATGCACAATTTTGCTCTTAACAACTCTCCCCAACTTATTATTTTGTTTGTCCTCAAACAAAAGTTTGCCAAATATAAACGAACCCAAAGCAATGCACAAGAAATCAGAATCATCAAGATAGAACAACGATAATTTCATGGTTCAAAAAGTAGAGGTACAAACAAGATAAACTTACCATACTCAAAACAAATCATGGAGATGAAACTATTTCTAAGTGCAAAACAAAAATCAAAACTTGTAAAGTAATACAATTCCAACATGAATCACACCTAAGCACACATTCGTCAAGGGATGAAAATATTATGAGATTTTATCACTCACCTAACAATCTTGCAAACATCTATAACAATTTATGAATTCAACAAACAACATGCAATAATGAGTGTAAAATAAGAAATCACAAGGACTTCAAAGGTTTTAATTTAGCTTAGACTACAAGGAAGGATCATTTACCAAAGTCATTGAAACAAAAATGCCTATTCCTATGAGAGCATTCAATTCTCACATTTATACATAATTCAAGACCTTAACCCACTTGTTTTCTTTTCTTTGAGGCATCATTACAACCTTGAGCTCATTTGTTGGCAATTCATGTCCAATTTCCTTTCTTTTTTCATTTTCTCTTTTCATTGTTTCTTTTTGAAGCTCTTTCATTATTCAAAACCACTTTATTTTTCACAATGCCTCAATCTACCTCTTTCTCCCCAACATTAAATACAACTAAAATATGGTGTTAAAAACTCTCTCACACATCTAAGGCAAGGAACAACAAAAACAACCATACTTAGAGGTTGAGGTTCAAAGGTTTCACAACAAAAAATCAAGATTCATTCCAAGATTCAATTATTTTTCATGTATAATATTTACACAATTAAATTATTCACACAGATCTTGATATAAAGGCTCAATAGGGCTAGCAAATGCCCACTTACTCACATGGTAGATTGATCATTCTATTTTTTCTAGTGGTTTTTCTCAAAATAAAAAAAAAATTGCCTTGATAGTTTTCTTCCTTTCACACAAACCAACACACATGCATGATTTTAACATGATAGGAACGAGTTAAACAAGGATGTTGATATCCCGCATATATTATACAATGAAATCTTCCTCACAAAGGCTATGTTCTAAATGATTCATAATTAAAAAATTATTTCAAAATAATTAATGACAATAGGTTTTATACCAGTCACAAGTTTCATATCCATGCTTAGTTTAGAAAGTGATAAATATGTACCTTGCAACTGTACTTTTACTCAATCATATCATTACCACTCAATTGCATGCTGATTCATCAATCTCGACATTAGTCACAAGGTTCCTTCAAGTTTTTGAACTTAGGAACAACACAAAATCAAAAAAAAAATTCTACAAAAAACTAACAATTGCAACCTACTCAATATAATAAAAAATACTATCATAAAATTTTTGACACCCAATGCATGGCGCCACAACATAAGTTCCGAATCCTCATTCTGACAAGGATGGTACAAAAATTATCCAAAAGTAAAATTAAAACAAAAACAACCAAATCTTAATAATTCAAACATAAACACAATAATGGAAACAAAATAGCATAAAAAACCCAAGATCAAACTACTCAGTACTGCTCGACGAATCCAGCTCCCACTTCGTCTCTCCATCGTAATCATCATCATCACTCACATGTGCAAAGTTCCAATTTTTCCTTTCTACCCACTTGTAATAGGCACATTGCTCACCTTCGACCAACAACAACGGGTTGTCCAAATATGCATTAATGGCATCTCGCAAAAATGATACATGCTTACCCCTCACATATGTCGTGAACGAATAAATACGACCCTCCACCGAGACTGTATTCGCATAGAACTCCCGAAGTATCTCATAATTAAGCTGGGTAGGAGGGGTAAAAAGGGTTTCCCATCCATGGTTCTCAATTATGCTTAAGCAACCTCTGAAGTCACCTTGAGGATTTATCCTAAAACTCTGCTCCGTCCAAATACTGCACCGAGTGAGCTCAAGGTAACGATCTTTGTGTTCAGCCCCCATGAACTTATGTGTGTCAAAGATTGCTGGCTCTTGCCTTTGTTGAGATGATTGATCAACACTGAAGCAAACACACTTGGAAGTGAATTTTGGAGCCATATGCAAAATAAAGAAACCAAACAACACCAAACACATTAAAAATCTAGCTCATAAATTCAGAATAATTCATGTGTAACTGCAAGTCAATACACAACAAGTAATCGGGAGAGGGATGATAGTAAACTGAGAAATATGATCATAGGGGGCGCGCTAAGTGCGGTTAGGCATGCATGCAAAATGCCTCAGCAACCAACCTGCCCCCACATAACAAAAATCTAACACTTAAAACTACTAAACATTATCTCTACAACAAAAAACCACAAACAACCAGCAAAAACCAAAAAAATCAGAAAATAGGGTGTAGTGAAACGCGCTTAGCCGGTTCAGAGCGTGCTAAGCGTGATTGTGAAAACACGCAAAAAATGCCTCTGCAACCACTATTAACCCTTCAAATCAACACATAAACAACAAACCAACTGCATGCATTCACAACAAAATATTGAATCAAAGATTTAATCAGCATGCAAGCTAAGAAATCAATAAAACCCTAATGTTTCAGCTTAAGGGTTCACATAATCACTTGTGAGAAGATAGCTTGGAAGTTCAAGAGTGAGAGTGAGGTGAAGAAATGGGTGGGAGATAACCTTTTAATATTTCAAAACGCAGTGGACTCATGCCCACAACCTGGCCCATTTCACCTTTCCCCACTCAGGCCCACACTTGAACTGGCCAATTTCACGTGACCGCGCTAAGCGGCCTCAGTAGCATGCTCAGTGAAACAAAGCCACCCAAGTGTGGTTTAAGATTGTTCTCTCTAAAAAAATTTTGCCCGATTAAATTCAAACTAATAAAAAACAATAAATACTTACAATGTTGGGGTTCCTCTAAACAATCGCTTTGTTTAACATTGTTTGAGCTTGACGGTCCAATGCAGCCTCATAGATCGCAAAAAGGCACCAAAAGAAATTTGATCAAACCTTCCAACACAATGGTCTCCATCCATTTACATGTCCATTTTTTCTTCCAATTTCTTCAAGAATGAAAAGTCCCAATAGAATTTCATCATCGCCACTTTAGTTTCTTCGTTCTTCTTTTTCCTTGATGCAACTTTTATGTCTTCATCTTTCTTTTTCAACATCGCAACTTTTGCATCCTCCTTTTTCTTGCGATAATTATCTTCCAATAGACTTGAATACACCACTTATTTGAAAAGTGTAAAACACACTTCTTCCTCACTAGTCCTCACCTTCATGATGCCTTCATCAAGATCGACAAACATTTTTGCAGTTTTCATGAAGGTTCTTCCAAGAATGATTGGTGTATCCTCATCTTCCATATCCATGACTACAAAATCAACCGGAAATAAAAATTTATCTACTTTTAGTAACACATCTTCTACAATACCATGAGGACGAGTCCTTGACTTGTCCACAAGTTGCAAAGTCATGCTAGTTGATTTCATTTCCATGTTTTAAAGCCTTTTTACCACGGACAAAGGAATCAAATTGATGTTAGCACCCATGTCGATCAAATCTTTGCATTTAAAATCATTACCTATAGTGATAGGTAAAGTTGCTCTTCCTGGATCTCCTTCCTTCCGCGAAAGAATGCTTTGAACAACAACGCTATAGTTTCCATTAAGCGCAATGGTTTCTTTGTTGTATACCTCTTATTTTTTATAAGTACATCTCTCATGAATTTGGCATACTTTGGCATTTACTCAAGAGCTCCAACAAATGGAATTGTTATTTGCAATTGACTAAATATTTCCAATAACCTAGCATAATGCCTATCATTGTCTTTTTCGTAGGAGCATTGGGATATGATAATTTTTTCAATAGAATGTCACTCACATGCTCTTTTCCATTTGTATTCCTCTTCTTTTTCTCTTTTCTCCATTTCTTTTCAAATTCCTCCTTCTCATTATTTTCAACTTCTTGTTCAATAATCTCATTCTCCTTTTCAACTTCCACCTCTTTCTCCATAACATGTTCATCAATGCCCCTATCAATCTATCTTCCACTTCTAGTAAATATAACTTTACAACGCTTCTTAGGATTCACTTGAGTGTTAGCCGGAAATGTCCTGTTGGGTTGTTCGGCTAATTGCTTAGACAATTTCCCAATTTGAGTCTTAAGATTCCAAATAGAAGCGTCGGTGTTCTTTTGGTTAGAAATTAACATTTGTATAAATTGGGTGAATGTGTCTTCTAACGTTGAATTTCCACTTGGAGATTATGGAGGTTGAGTGTAGTTTTGGGATTGCGTTTGACGATTAGAAGTTTCGACTTCTTGCGGCCTCCATTGTTGTTGATAACCATGATTACCTCTTTAATGGTAACCTTGGTTGCCTTGTTGGTAAGATGGTCGAGGTTAATAACCTTGGTTTTGGTTTCCTGCATAGTTAGCCTCTTCAACCACCAGAGGATAATACCCGGTAGGGTGATCTTCTTTACAAAGCTTACAACTTGCCACTTGTTTGTTGTTGTTGGGAATTTCTTGCATTTCTTTTATTTGTTGTGGGAGTTTTGATATTTCACTACGCCAAAAATGATTTTTGACAGCACAGAAAAGACAACGCTTTCTGTAAAAGCGCTGCTAAAGAGTAAGAAAAAAAAAGAAAAAAAATCTGACTTTAGACAATACTTTTAGAAAACCGCTGCTAAAGGTGGCAGTTTTGTATTACAAAAGAAAGCGCTTTTTAAAAAGTGATGCTAAATGGGGGACCTAGGAAAGCGATTTGAAAAAGCGCTGCTAAATGGGTGACCTTCAAAAGCGCTTTGAGAAAGCGCTGCTATATGGGTAACCTACGAAAGCGCTTTCTAAAAGCGCTGCTAAAGGTGTCAGTTTTACATTACAAAAGAAAGTGCTTCTTGTAAAGCGCTGCTAAATGGGGTACAAAAGAAAGCGCTTTTATAAAAGCACTGCTATAGGTCCTGCCTAAGGCAGTCCTTAGAGAGCGCTTTTATAAAGCGCTGCTAAAGGTGCATGCAAAAGCGCTGCTATATGTTTAAGTATCACAAATTTAATAAAACTCAGCATATTCAAAAACAAAAGCAGACGTGTTTAAACTCTTTCTTTCCCACTCGCGATAAACCCTACTTCCCCCATTGATCACTTCCGTCCGTTGAACCACCGTACCGTCTCCGTCCGTCCGACCAGTCCACCGTCTTCGTCGTTTCCGCCGACTGTCATAGTTCCTCCGTCCGCCGCCACCTCCTCTGTCCGGTCATTCCACCATTTTCAAGGTATTGAGGTTTTTTTAAAATGTTACTTTTACAATTCATAGTGTGGCTTGAGAACTTATTTTAATGAAGTTAATATTGAATTTTTTTTGTTCTTGATGTAAATGTATATGTCAATGTTGAAGTTAATATTGAAGTTTTTTTGTTCTTGATGTAAATGTATATTGTTAATGTTGTTGTTGTTGTTCTTGATGTTGATGATGTTGTAACGAGAATGTTGTTGTTGATGTTGTTAGTGTTGATGTTATTCGGGCAAATTTTTGAAAAGGTGAAAGATGTGAGTACTAAGTTTGGCAAGCCTTTTGCTCATACGCTTGTCACGCGTGGGTGGAAGAAGAGGTCAAACTTTTTTGAGTTTCCGTATTAGAAGTCGTTGTATGTAAGAAATTTTCTTGATGTTATGCATATTAAAAAAATGTATTTGAAAGTGTTATTGGCACGTTACTCAATATACAAGGAAAGTCTAAGGATGGCCTTAAAGCAAGAAATGACTTGGTAGAAATGGGAATAAGAAATGAATTAGGACCCTTGAAGAAAGGAAATCGAACATATCTACCACCTGCTGCTTATAATTTATCTAGAAAGGAGAAAAAGATATTGTGTAAGTTTCTAAGTGAAGTTAAAGTTCCAGAAGGATACTCTTCAGATATTAGAAGACTTGTTTCTATGAAAGACCTCAAGTTAAAGAGTTTAAAGACACATGATTGCCATGTTATAATGCAGCACTTTCTACCAATAGGTATACGTTCTATTTTTCCAGAAAAAGTGAGAAGTGCAATAACTAAATTGTGTTTTTTCTTCAGGTCAATTTGTAGTAAGGTGATCGATCCTGCGATCTTACCAACATTGCAAAAATAAATAGTTATTACTTTGTGTGAGCTTGAAATGTATTTTCCTCCATCATTTTTTTTGACATAATGGTACATCTAGTTGTTCATCTTGTGAAAGAGACACAATTGTGTGGACCAGCTTATATGAGATGGATGTACCCTATTGAATGTTATATGAAAATATTAAAAGGGTATGTGAAAAACCGAAGTCGACTATAGGGTTGTATTGTTGAACGATACATTGTTGAAGAAGCGATTGAGTTTTGTACTGAATAGTTGTCCAATGTTCAATCCATTGGCCTCCCAAAATCTCATTTTGTTGAAAAAATATCAGGAAAATAGTAAATTGGAAATAAAGTTGTGACCGTTTCAAGGGATGAACAGGAGCAAGTGCATTTGTATGTTCTGCACAATGACATTGAGGTTGAGTCGTATGTTGAAATGCACAAGGACGTTCTCCATGATTTAAATCTGAATAGAAATGAAAATTGGATAGTACGTGAGCACAATTGAAGTTTTATAACATGGTTCAAGGATCATATATTTTCAAAGTTTTATTCTGATCCCGCTTCAATAACAGAAAGGTTGAGATGTTTAGCATATGGTCCAAGTTTGCATGTGTTTTCTTATAGCGCATAAGCAATTAATGGATACACATTTTATACCAAAGAATAAGATGACAAAAGTATAATGCAAAATAGTGGTGTCATCGTGCTTGCTGAAGCAATGCACGTTTCAAGTGTGAAGGACTTAAACCCCAAATATGCAAATCTGTCGTATTTTGGGGTTATCGAGCGCATTTGGGTGTTTGATTATGAGAAGTTTCAGATTCCTATATTTGGATGCAAGTGGGTTGAAAATAATAGTGACATACGAATGGATAAGTCAGGATTTTTGCAAGTGGATCTTAATAAGGTGGGGTACAAAGATGAGCCTTTTATTCTAGCCACGCAAGCTAAACAAGTGTTCTATGTCACTGATCCGACAAGTACGAAATGGTCTATAGTAATCTTTTTCAACAAAGTAATCGATGATAACATTAGAGATCAGGGTGATGTTGATGTTGAGAAGGAATCTTATATTATAGATGATCAAGATGAGAATATTAGAACGGACAAATCATATATTAGAAATGATCATAATGAGGGAATTTGGATCAATCCATCCGTCTGTGTTGTTAAGAGACAAGTAAGCCACGTTCCAACAAAGAAAAGAAAGAGATGTTAGTGACAAAGGTACTTGTAAAATTACATATTATATCATTCAATAAAATTACAAATTATATCATTCAATAAAATTACATATTATGTCATCCAATAAAATTATATATATGTTTTTCTTATTTATATGTTTTTATTTTCATATATATTTGTCATTCATTTCATAATTTAGTTTTTATAAATTACAGGTATTATGGCTACCAACGAGGAAAAATCACATGATACTTCTAAACATGATGGAAATGAACCAGCACATGACGTGGAAGGAGATATTACAAGATGAATAACAATTATGAAAAAAACATTCGTGCAAGAGATAAAAGTATAAAGTATGATGTGCATTGGAATGAAACATATCAATTAATTGATCTTAACGGTGCAATGCTGACAAGTTACATTGGAGCACTTGTTCGTTCGCAAATTCCAATCGCTTGCGATAATTGGAGAATTCCTTCGTTAAAACCGGCTAAAGAAAAAATATGGAGCCAGATACAAGTATGAAATTTGATATTTTTTAATTTTGTCGATGGTTATGTCTTTAAATTACTTATACTAACATACTATATGCATTTTTATTTGTTTACAAAGATCTTTTAATATTGATGACAACCAGAAAAAATATTGTCTTCAATTGGCCGGAAAACGACTAAGAGGATTTAGAGCATTTTTAACGAACAAGTTTCTTAAAGATTCTGATGGAAAATTTGTCGAATCAGAGCGTCCGAAGAAGTATGCTGATCTGATTTCAGTTGAAGAATGGGAAACATTTGTTGCCAAGCGAAGAACCCAAGAATTCCATGTAATTCTAACTTATCATGAACAATGTATAATATATATACTTCTTCCACATGAGTTCTTATATGACTTAAACTTGTTTTTTCAGGTTGTGAGTCACGTAAATCGGCAACGAGCATCAAAACCCGCGTATCCATACAAAAAAGGGAGTTTGGGATATGCACACTTACAACGAAAAATAGTAAGTATATATAAATGCTTTAATATGATATAGTTAGAATATGAGGAAAATGAAGCTTATCATCTGTCTTAATGTGTAGTTAGAAGAGGAGAAAAATGATGCAACATCTCTTCCGGGCCATGTTTTGTGGAAGGCTGCCCGTGTGGGTAGAGATGGAGTCGTTCAGGAAGAAGTTCAACAAGTATTTGAGCAATGTGTAAGTACAACATTAGTTCTGTCATAAACTCAAAAGTGTATGATATATTTATGCTTTTAACTATATTTCAGGAGAATCTATCCCAGACTATAACTGCAGCTAAGGATGATGATTACAGGAGCGTACTGAGTCGAGTGTTAAATATTCCTGAGTATTCTGGGCGTGTGAGGGGTAAGGGATTTGGTGTCACTCCAACAAAATTGTATAAGCAGTCAAAGAATAAAAATCCTAGAAATAAACAAGTGATGGAGACGTTGGAAGAATTTAAAGCTCAAATTCGTGAATTACAAAAGGACAAAGAGAGATACATGTCAGAAAGGTGTGGTCCAGAGTGTAAAGATACTAGTGACAAAGATAGTATCAATTGTAATTTTCAGCAGAAGCTTCCCGAGGTAATTACATATATTACATTGAAATTAATTTAGCACAATTTTCTTAATTGACACATTAATCATATTCATTATTTTTTTAGGATATTTCACCTTGTCGGCTCTATTTATCGTCACCGACTTATCGCATGGTTAGCAAGGGAAAAGTGCATAACACTTTGGGAGACTTACTTCACCATAAACCGCTCCCTGCTGGATTTTTGAAAGTATCGATTGATATTGCTTTAGAGGGGGGGTGCGTTGTTGCCTATACCAGATGATGTTTTGGATGCAACAGTGGTAGAAGATGCAATAGGATCGTATGTTGCATTGCCGTCAAATCTCATTTTCATAGATGATGAGGTAGGTTGAACACCATTATGAACCTTGTAGTATTCAAATGTTTTACGACCCATACATGTAAGTTATTCTTACATTTACGTACCATTTATTTACATGATAACCTTAGACTCCTACAAAATCCAAATCAAAAGATAAGGGGATTGTGCGGGAAATCGAGTCAGCTGCATCAAAAAAACAGGTACTACTACATTAATTGATATATATGCATCGAAAATGTCAATATAATTATATCCTACGATTTCAATAGCTTTACGATCTTATACATTAATTACTTAACTTATATGACTTTTAGGTTCATGCTCAACAGTTGCAGCAAGTCAACAAGGGTAAGATGCCTGAATCTAGCAAGGTGCCCAACAAAAAAAGGCCGAGCCAAAAAAAGCATTTGTTCCTCGATTTAGGTTGTGCCTTGAAACATATGTAGGAACAACATATGTGGTTGAGGGTGACATTCATCAAATACCTATGGAGGAAGGTATTTTCGGTTTTTAATATTTCGAAACAATTACTTGAGAGGATTTGGATCAGATTTTCCAACATTCTGAATTAGGCATCGGTGTTATGCATTCATACATCAGGTACTCTGATCAATTTTAATTAAATAATTAAACAATTTATTTGCTCATTTCAATAAATGTTCTAATGTTGATTATTTTTTTATTTAAGGTTCTTGTATGACAAGTTGTTGGTCCCGCATCAATTGACAGAGAGATTCACATTCTTATCTTCTAGCTGTATCAACGTACGGTCAATCGATCACACTCTAGATGTAGTCAGAGATTACTTAGTCCAAGCATTTATGGCCGCAGATACAGAGAAGTTGTATTTTTTTGCCATATAATACTGGCCATGAGTTAGATTTCATTCTAAATTCATTTATTATAATTATTCATTTTTTGCCATTCTATATAACATTTCCGTCTAAACTTTTGTCTTATTTTACAGTGGACACTGGTTGTTGGTTGCGATTAATCCAATAAAAGAAATAGTGTATTATTTGGATTCATTGGATGGTGATCAGCCAAAATATCCTGATATGAAGAATATGGTTGATACGTAAGTGATGAGATATATTGTTCTGAATAATCATCTTTATTTATTATGTGAGATTGTTCTAAATATTCGTTTATATTATGTTAAAACTATACAAATATTCTAATCACAAAGACAAGCAAGAGTACCAAAAAGTAAGGCTAACAACATTAGTTGGATCAGAGTGCAGGTATATTTTCACAATTTTGACTGTTATAATGATTCTACTTGATAAAACTAGTTAAACTATATATCCTGATAAATATTCATTTATTTTTTCCATTTACAGTGTCCTCGTCACCGCAATGGGATTGATTGCGGATATTTTGTATTGAGGTTTATGAAGAAAATTATTCATTTGGGTCAAATAGAGATTCCAAACATGGTATGGATTTATAAGTTATATAATTTATTTTAATATTTCACCGATATTTCATATGAGTAATTAGTTTTAAAACTAAATCATGCATGTTATGTTATATTATGTAGTACTTTGATGAATTAAAGTGTGGTACTTACTCGAAAGACAGATTGGAAGAAATTAAGGAGGAATGGTGTCAATACATTCTTGAGTTAAGAATTGTATAAGGTATATATATTGTCTTTCTGTCTTTTGATCATCGGAGTTTATAGAGATTTGTGTTGTTGTGATGTTATGTACATACTACTGGATAATTATATTTCTGGAAGTCGTATGTAGTTTTGGATCTTGTTGATATACTTCGATCTAGAAGTTAGTTGTTGTGAGGATCCGGAAATATGAAATTTGTAATTATATGTATAGTGAATGTATTTGTAAAGTTATTGGTTTTGTAATTATATGTATAGTGAATGTATTTATGAAGTTGTTGTGAGGATCGACTTGTGTTGAATTATAAGCAGGTTTATGTATTGAATTACAATGATTATGGTATATATAAGGCCAAAGTGTTGAAATAAAGGCTTGTGGTGAATGTAATTGTTATAAGCAGGTTTTATCGGAAAAATTATAAAAAATGGTGCAACATAATTCAACAAAAATAGTTTCTCAAAAACATGAAAAATAGACAGCGCTTTTACCAAAAAAGCGCTATGAAAAAGTGATTTTTAAAAAAAAATTCAATGACGTGAAGAAAAGCGCTACTATAGGGGGGAAAGGGGAGGGGAAAGACGACGCTTTAAAAAGTGCTGCTAAAGGGGGGGGGGAGGGGGGACAGGCAGCGCTTTTCAAAAGAAAAGTGCTGCTAAAGGGGGGGAATATGCAGCGCTTTTCAAAAGCGCTGCTATATGGAGGGGGGGGGGGGGAATAGAGAGCGCTTTTTGCAAAAGCGCTGCTAAAAAGTATTCAGCAAATACACTTTAGGCAGCGCGTTTCAAAAGCGCTGCTAAAGGTGGGGGGAATAGAGAGCGCTTTTGTGGAAAAGCACTGCTAAAAATGGGCCTATAGCAGCGCTTTTTCCATAAAAAAAGCGATGCCTTTACCTTTAGCCGCGCCACTTTAGGCAGCGCTTTTAAGTGCTGCTAAAGGCCAAAACAAGCGCTGCTAAAGGTCTTTTTTGGTATAGTGTTTGTTGAGTTTACAACTCCATTTTTTGTGAAAGCAATTTGTTTTGCGCAAGAATTGCGTCATTTGTTCCCAACTCTATCATGCCCGCTTTCCGTTGAGGTGTACCATGGTTGTGATTTCTTTGGTTATCATTGAGTGCCAGATTATCAATAATAGCAATTGCATCTTCTGCGCTTTTGGACATTAACGATCCATCCAAAGTAGCATCCAACAAAGTCTTAAGAACCGATTGGATCCCATTCCGGAAAATGTACACTTGAGTTAATTCATTAAAACCTTGGCCTTTGCATTTTCGTAACATATACTTGAACCTTTCCCAAGCTTCATTGAGAGATTCATTTCCTCCTTGAGCAAACATCGATATCGCCGTCTTTGTTTCCATGAATATATTGTGGGGGGGAAATTGTTCAAGGAACATTTCTTCCAATACATTCCAATCTGTCATCAATAAAGTTGATTGATAGAGATAAGGAACTTTTCTTCCAACACATTCCAATTCGTCATCACTAGAGTTAATTAATCAAGATACCATTCCTTCGCCTTCTCGATTAAGAAATGCAGAAATAATCTCTTAAACAAGGATTTCTCTTCTGCTTCCGGTGCTCCGATTGCACTCGCAATTTCATAGAATTTGTTTAGATATGTGAACGGATCCTCATAGTCGATACCAGTAAAAGGATTTTGATACAAAAGATCAAGGATTCTCATTTTCATCTCAGGAGGCCTCCCATTGTGGGTGTTGCATGAAAACTGGGCATTATGTCTTAGACTGTTGGTACACGAAGTTGAAGCAGGAGGTGGAGGTGGAGGTGGAGGTGGATTTTCCATGTTTAGCGTAACAATGAGCGTGGATGAAGAAGATTCTGCATGCTCTTGTATTTCTTTATCAAGTTGTTGTCTCCGTCTAGTTATGTTATTGAGCCTACGAGCTGTTCTTTCAATCTCAGGATCAAAAAGAAGTTGGTCTGCATGTACACTCCCTCGCATAAACAGATTTTGCACACTAGCCAAACAAATTAAATAAGACAAGAAAAATACACAGAGGTAAGAGATAACAATACAAATATCTTACAATCAATAAACCATTGTAATTCTTACAATATCAATATCGACAACAATCCCCGACAACAAAGCCATTTTGTTGAAAAGTATTTTAGGTGGATTATTTTATCGTATTCGCAGGGATTGTCCTAATATCTAGATGCTTACCGTTAAATAGTTTAAAGTTCTAAGAAAAGGGTTCTCAAAGAGTTTTTGTTTTGTAATATATGTTTTGGTAGAAAAGAGTAAACTAAAGAAAAATGTTTGTTTTAAGAAAATCATGTCAAGATTAACTTTCACTAACCCCTTTCATACATATGCGACTAATCAAGCATGCGAACTTAGTTTAGATCAATACAATCTCATATCCTCTCGAATCTGTTTATTTCTAAAGCGGCTTCGTGGGTATTATTGTTTCAATCGCTAGATGATCTCTCGAACCAACAATCGAAACAATAAACATAAAGATCGATACAAAGCAAATATTGACTCTCAAATTTATGTCTAGAGGTTGTTTGTTAATAGATAAAGAACTTAGGCCAAGACATGAAAAATCTATGTGTAGAGTGAATCAAACCATATATATATATATATATATATATATATATATATATATATATATATATATATATATATATATATATATATATATATATATATATATATATATATATATATATATATATATATATATATATATATATATATATATATATATATATATATATATATATACATATATATATATATATATATATATATATATATATATATACATATATATATATATATATATATATATATATATATATATATATATATATATATAAAAGTAAAGATCTTCATCATATATTGATCATCAACCTTGTTCACATACAAAAGATCAAAAGAAATACATACTAGTAAGCTTAACTATCTCTAATCTTGATACAAAAGGTGTTTAGCTAACCATCAACATGTAGCTTGATCAACAAGTAAAAAGGAAAGCTTTGATAGCATCAAAGTCGAAAGATCGAAGATTGATGCTCCAAAATTTTGATTCTCACTTCCCTTGTAATTTCTAAGCTTTTTGCCTTAAAAATCCATTTACAATCTGAAAAGTTGCTAAAAACGAAAAGTCTCTCAAAATATCTACTCAAGTATCTATTTATACAAAGTCCACAATGTGCCTATAAGTGGTACCGCGCTAAGCACCATCAGGGCATGCTTAGCACGACCATCACAAAGGCGGAAAATTCCCAGAAAGCGCGCTAAGTGCGGTCAAGGGTTCTTTAGCTACTTCCTTTTCATTAAAAACGTGCTGAACCCACACTGAAAAACACGCTAAGCGCGAGTCACCATCAAAATATTGTGAAATTGATCTTCAAAGCCCTCTTCCATCATCCATAGGTTCCAAGCATTATATCAAGCAAGAAAAGCTATCAAAAAGCATAAAAATGATCACAATTCACAATATTTACAAGCTTAATAAAAAACTTGCATATTTACACTAAAATGTACGGGTTTACTACTAAAGAACCAAAGAAACAATTGAAAAGAACCACAAAATACTATAAAAAATATGCACAATTTGACCCTTAACATGTAGTTAGTTGGTTAGTTAGTTAGTTAATGTTATACTAGCTATATAAGAACCATTCATTGATGTAACATATTGAGATTGAGCAATACAGTTCTTCTTTTCTTCTTCTTCATACATGCAAATTATCTTCTTCTTCTTCTCCAAGCTATTATTGTAACTTGTTCCATCTATGGAGTCATACTCTTATCTTGCACGTTCACAACACTGAAAACTGATAATCCGATCTAATTCGTTAGAATAGATGCTCAAAATTGCACTTAAGCATTGCATGCAAGTCCCAAAAAAGATTAGTTGATTATGATTATGAATCTATAACTAAGAGGCAACCGTTAGACAAACACACGCAGACACACGAGAGAATGGATAGTGATATCTATCTTTTCTTTCTTTTTGTGGTTTTTGCTGGGGGGAAGGGAAGAGCGATGTTGCGAAAATAAAATTCAATATTCTAATATTAACTTGCAAAATTGCAGATGAAAAATTTGACGGCTTCAAAGCAACAAAAGTAATTAATAAAGAAAATGCATAGATAAAAATGAGTTTTACGGGTTGAAAAGTGAGTTGATGAAAAAGTTAAGAAGACAAAGAAGGGTCATCAATAAATCATGTCTTCAACAATGACCATTGTGTTTCCTTTTTTAAGAGCAACAACGACAAGAGAAACAAGAGCTGAAGGTTCAAAAATGAAGTCGTAGATGAGGAAAAAATGAATAGAATTGAGGAAAAAGAAGATGAATTTGATTTGTTTTTTAATTTTGTCCTCTTAGGTCACACCATTGGTGTCTAGAATTAAAAACGCATGGTAAGTAACATTATTGTTACGGAAACTTAACATTAGGGATGAAAATCAAAGAGTTCTCAATATTTGAGAAATATTTATAAAAAAAAGGTATAAGGACAAAAATTAAATTCTCACCAACTTTTACACAGACACAATATATACTTAAGCCAAAAAATTAAATCAATTAACAAGTAAAATTTTGTCAATTTTTTTTAAATCATTACAAAGATTTGATTTTTAATTAGGAGCTTATTTATCAATTTATGAAATCATTCAACTTCTTTCTTTTCTATTTCTCATTTATCTCTCTTATATCAATCAATAGATTAAATTTATCTATTATATCGTACTTCTCTCTTTCTCGTCTCTTTCTCATCCTTCTCTCTTTTGAATCTCTTCTCATAATCAAAAACAATTTTAGTGACAATTCTTTTTTGTATTTAGATTTTTTAATTTTATAAGTTTTTTGATATATGTTTATTTTGTGATTTTGTTAGTTAATAAAAACTAATGACAAAAAGTGTGATATTTATTATAATAAAATTACTTTGCACATGCAATTTTTTTTGTTGATATTTTTAATTTAATTTAATTTTTAATTTATACTTAAAATTTTGTATCAATTAAAAGTGATGTATATAATAATATTTATTCAATTGATGCTACTTATGATATAAAATAAATAAAAATTAATTAAAAAAAAGTTTTTGTGACAATGTCACATCCTTAAAAAGTAGATTAATCCTTATTTTGTGTCGGTCAAAGACCCGAAATCTATCCGTTTATGCAAAACAAAATTTGAGACTCTCGGTTCACGCTAACCAAAGATCCGAGTTTCATTACTTCTCGCCGATCTAAGGCTCAAAGAAACTTGGTCTATTATCTAGCCTCTCTAACAAGCTCAATGTAAATACATTCTTAAAGGGTTATAAGGTACACAATCTCTAATCTTTTGGTCATTGAAATGTTAACCATGCATGTATCCCCTTTAGGTACCCCGTATTGGAGATAGCAACATCGGTTATCAATGTCGTATCAATACCGATACCTCAGGTTTAAAAAGTACTGTAATCACAACCTTCGATCTATGGTGTCATATCCGCAAAGAACATCAGAAGGTGAATTCCGCTATCATTTCTGCAATCATCACCATTTCTAATTTCTGCAACGGAACAATTCTAATGAGCGATCAAATTGAGAGAATCTTCTTGTGATCGGAAGAATTTGTATTTTTTCTTTACATGTAAGTTTTTTAGATTTGCCCATATAGGGAGAAAAAATCGGATATTAACCATTAATTATAATATTTTAGTTTAATTGTAGCCTTGGTCTCCTATTTTAATTTATTCACAAAATTAATTTTTTATTTTAAATTTAAATTATTTATGTTCCCTTTTCACATTTTAACATATAAAATTGATGATGTAATTATTTTAAATAATGTGTTACGTGTGAAATTGATAAATATTTATGAGTATTTTGCGGAACTTTATAAATAAAAAATATAAATTAAAAGATGGACATCTTAACTTCAATGCAAAAAAGTGAGAAAAATTGAAACTATTTAAAATATGAACTAAGTCTACGTACGAGGTAAGACAATAATTATGTCTAGCATATTTTATATGAAAAAAGTTGTCCTTTAATGTAAAATATTTTACATAATCTCCATATTTAATGTATTTTGTTAATAAATATAGTACTTAATCCTACTCTAAATAATAATTAAAAAATCAATTTAGAATTGATTAAAAAATTTCTAAGGCATAATTAATTTTTTAAAATTGTATGTTAAATACAAATTAAATTATTAAAATATCTTTGTTGGTGTTTGATAGATCAGCTATCAATATCAAATTATTTTAAGTATTTTTAGATAAATGGGATGCATTATTCATGTTCAACAAAAAAAGATACAAGATATTGAGAGAAAAATACATTAATATAATTTTATTAAAACTGTAATTATGTCTAACATCTTTTATATAAAAAACTTATCCTTTAATGTCTTTTGTAAATAAAAATAGTAGTTAATCCTATTATAAATAATAATAAAAATAAATTTAGAGTTGATTAAAAAAATTATTTAAGCATATATAGTTTTTTTTTTAATTTTATGTGAAATACAAATTAACTTTAATAATAAAATATTTTTCTGGTATTTGATAGATTAGCTATTAATTTTAAATATTTTTAGATAAATGAAAAGCATGAATCTGCGCAACAAAAAAATACATTTTTTTAATATAACATGATTTTTCAAAATAATTTTTAATAAATGATTATTTTAGAAAAATTACGAAAATAGCTGGGTTTTTAAGAGGATTCGCCAAATGAAATTACTACTCAAGTCTCCCAGACCTGATTCACCATTTTATATGGCGCATGAGTTCAATGGATGCCCTAAAACCCTACATTGAATCGCCATATGAGATGTCGCATCTCATGTAGGGTTTATTTTTGTTTTTTATTTTATTTTTTATATTTGTTTTAAAATTGATATTTGATAGTTTTAAAAAATAATAAATATAATTCTTGATATTTGATATTTTTGATATTTTTGATATTTTTAAACTTTTTATTTTTGATATTTGTTTAAACCCTACATTGTTATTTTTGATATTTGATATTTGTTGGGAAAAAAATATAATTCTAAAAAATAATAAATTTTGTAAGAGTATTTAAGGCATATCATATGTGGTCTGTAATATTTTATTTTTCTATAAATAAGAATGCACACTCATATAGTTTTTCACAATAATTTTTACCAATAGACTCGAGTCTTCATAATTTTGAATTCAGTCTAGAATGTCTGCATTTCTAAATCAACATTCATCGTCGTTGTCATCATCATCGGATGAACCGTTTCCAACATTTCCTCTAATGAAAAGAAATGCCCAAGTTTATTTTTCAGCAACAAAACCTCCGATGAAGGTGCTACTGTGGAACACGCAAACTTTGGAGCATTTGCATAGGGAACTGAACCGCTGACTAGAAGGAGATATTGTTACAGGTGAAAAGATTAGGAAAATCTAGAGGTTGGTTGAGGAGTCAGGGAGAAACGGAGTTACTCGTGATTGGAGAAAAGTGGAAAATGATGCTGGTGTCCTGGTGATGATGTTAACACCAAAGAAGATAACCTTGATGATTGTGATATCCTAGACAACATGATGCATTGTTATGTTTTATGTGGGTTTGTTGTTGTTATTTTCGGAATGTTATTGTGATATTAAGTTATGTTTGTTAATTGTAATTGCTTAACTATGCTTTAAATGGAATGAAATTTTCCCTTGATTTAAAGGGACATGGTTATATTAGAAACTCTGATCTTGTGCTTGATCCTACATTGGGATATTTTGTACGATTATGTCCTGGTTGTCGACACGAACTACATAATCTGACCATTTTGTTTGCTACATCCATCAACGTTCGAATGCACGTGCTATTATGACGACCCTTTTTCTTTCTTCGCATCAATTCATTATGCTAGACAATTTCGCCTTCGTATGGAGGCCAATAGTCCTCCTTTGCCAACACTTGAAAGCTACATGTGTAGACATTGCATAGACTTATCACCTGGTGAACAACAGAAAGATAGTTGGTTGGGTCCTGGTGCGCCTTCGAACATGCTGTTATAACATGGGAGTAAGGCATACGAAATGCATGAAACTTTCCACAGTCACACCAACTTCTATCTAGTTCCACTCGGTAGCATCCCTTAAGCCTTCCTTCATTATGATCAATTGACTCGGCAACACTGAGCAAACCTTTATTACGGTTAAAGATTGTGACCGCATGTATGTTGGCATTGGTAGCCTCGTCTTTCATGAATTTTGTTGAACTATTACTGTACAGGTGACCAGATTGTAATACTGAACCCCACTTTGTACGTCTGTTATCAAAAAGTTCCCCGAGCCTAAAATATGTTACCTTTACCAAGGCAGTTATCGGTAGGTTTTGGATTCCTTTGAAAACAAAATTCATTGATTCAACGAGGTTAGTTGTCATGTGGCCTGATCCGCGGTCGCTCGCGGATCAAAAACGAGTAATTTTAGAAAAATGCAGTACAACGACAGTGACTCGGAATATCGTCTCACAAGGATTCTTGTAGGAATAATCAAATACAGTAACGAAATATGGGGGGTTTTGATTAAGATAAAATAAACGAAAAATAAGTGATTAGAAAAAGTGATTGTAGTAATGAGTTGAAACGGCTAATCTACTGTTTTCGTTTCCCAACTTATCATCGATCCTAATAATTCCCAATTCCTGAGCGGATTCTATCCCCTTTCCGATTATAATAACAATCAACAAGCGCAATTGATATTATACGATACACGTTCCTAATTTCTAAATTAAGCAAACACATAAAATAGTAACCGTGAATTAAGCAAACACGAGAAACATACGCGGATTAAGCAACCACGATTAAAGTATAAGAACATGCAATCATCGAAATAAATCAATCATCCCTAAGATAAATCGAATTAAGCAAACAAAATATCATAGAGAAGAATTGAAAGGAAATAGATTTTATTGGAAATTAAAAGAACCTCAAAGTGTTGGCGGGAACCGATTACAGCAGATTAATCCGAAGGAATTAGTTCTCCATAATTCATACAAAGCTCCAACAAATATTTTTGTGAATAGTGAATAGGATTCTGTAAACGAGGTTTCCCCTCAAAATAAAACAATGGATTCAGTTCATAACCCAACTGGGTCAAAAACATAACCCAGGCCCAAAACAAGATCAAAACTAAAACAGAATTCTAATGTTGTAACTTGAAACGAAATTCTGGAATTTTGAGCTTCGAATCTGACTTTGACTCCAACACGAAAGTTGTAGCTCTATCTCTTAGCTTTCCGGCGATTTTTAGAACGCCTCAAACGGATTCCCGGAACTCCAGTTATGATCGTTTCCGTGCAGACTGCTAAAGTTGAAAAATAAAGTGCGAAAATCAAATTAAACCAAAAATAAAATAAAATGTAAAAACATAATAAAACATAAAAATAATCAAAATAAAGTAAAGAAATGCCTAAGTAAAAATTTAGGAGAATGCGCATAAATATGCACTGATCATGGCCCCATCGCACCCCATTGTTGTATGCCCGTGTCCATTTCTCTTTATCAATATTATCAATCCATCTTAATACATCTGTATTTGTCAGTCTGATCTTGTCACGGTAGTGTTTGAATATGGGCTCTGTTAGTGCATATTCTGCGTTCACAACCTTTCTTCCTTAGTGTTTTGTCTTTGATTTCCCGCATGAAATTTTGGGCCATATGTCTTATGCAATACACATGGGTTAAGGGAGGACCTTGCCAACCGTTATCAAGGTTCTTGTATGCACTCTCGATTGATGGGTGTCTATCAAAGATCAAACACAAGTAAGGTTAGGGAGAAACATAAGAGCGGAGATTTTTTAGGAAAAACTCCAACCACCAGCAGTCTCCCCTTCAACTAGAGCGAAGACTATTGGAAAAATGTTGTTGTTCCCGTCCTGTGCCACAACCATGAGTAGCGTGCCCTTATATTTCCAATACAACCATATGCCATCAACTTGAATTATAGGTTTACAATAAGAAAAATCTTTGATACATGGTTCAAACGCCCAAAAGAGTCTGTGAAAAATGCCATTTCCACTAACGCAAGTCCTGTCTGGTGTATACGCCGACATTGTCTCTAATATGGAAACAGTCCCTGTAGAATATTGTTTAAGAGCCACCAAGAATTTTGGAAGTTCTTTGTAAGACTCCTTCCAATTTCCAAACACCCTTTCAACCGCTTAGTCCTAGCTATCCATGCTTTCTAGTACGAAGGAGTCTAATTGTACCTTTGAACCATATGTGAAATTATGGTACTCACCTTCAAAGAAGGGTTGTCGCTAATGACCGATAGAATCTCATCACAAATCAATTGAGAGCTGAGCTTACGATGATCCTGCATCGGATTCGTGATTATATAAGTGTGGGCTGGACCCATTAACCCTATTTTCCATGAATCACTTCTCTTTCGAAAAGACACTGTTAATCGGAACGGACACACCTCGTTATGATAATAGATCTTTACAGAGTCAGATTTGTTCGATTGACTCTATAATCTGCTGATAAATGTGATATTGTTTAATTGCTCGGGCACAATCTTCTTTTGTACGAAAGTTGTCGCCCTCTTTTAATAGTCCTTCTGTTGCATAGTTAGGATTGTAAAAAATATCTTTTGAGGGTTCATCGTCACCTAAGTCGAGACTTGTCATGTGTTGTATGCCTACACGATTCTCTGCATGGCTACACTCTACACTCTGCATGCCTACCGTATGCACTCTGCATGCCTACCGTCTGCACTTTGCATGCCTACCGTCTGCACTTTGATTCTATGCATGCCTACAAGATTCTTACTATGTCTACACTCTACACTCTGCATGCCTACCGTCTACACCCTGATTCTATGCATGCCTACAAGATTCTTACTATGTCTACACTATATACTCTGTATGCCTATCGTCTGCACTCTACAAGCCTACCGTCTACACTCTGATTCTATGCATGCCTACAAGATTCTTACTAATAAATGTGTACACATGGCTACAGTATTAGTCTCGTTGCATACTTGTAAGGCTACATCTTCATATCTCCAAGACTACACTATACGCTGCATACTTGTGATCATTACTGTGTAATAAAGGAAAAAAACCTTTAAGACTACACTCTATCAATCAATGACTGTAATATAATCTGCATTCCAATGACCAAGAATCTTGTGAGACAAGACTACACTTGCACGCTTCCCTTCACCCATGTCATAAAAATTCAGCATGCATGCTTGACAACACTACACTCTTACAAAACATATATTTTTATAACACTTTACATGCATGACAACACTACACTAATGTTTTTTACTTCACATGCATGACAAGACCACACTTTCACGCTTCCCTGAACCATTGTCATCATGTTTTAGCATGCATTGATAGACGTAGCATTCACATACCTACATTATTACCGAAGCAGGCCAACACTCTGCATGAACGACAACACCACAACATGCATTTTCATGTAACTCATGCACTTAGAAACTTGCATAGTTCAGCATGCATTTTCACGTGACTCATGCACTTAGGAACTTGCACACTTTAGCATGCATTTTCATTTGACTCATCACATTTGACCATTATAAATACATGTTCATCAAAGAACAAAATCTTCTCATCCCATTACCAACTCTACTCCTCATATGTTCTACAAAATCTTCTTGTCACGCTGCAAACTTCACTCATCAAACTTCACTCAGCAAACTTCACTCAGCAAACTTAACCCACAATGTCTCTACTCACAATGAGCAACAATCACAGAGGCACAATTGAGAACATCGCAGAGTTTGTAAGTATTATTCTTTTTGTTGTCGATCTTTACGAAGTTTAATTTTCCTTTAAACCTAATGACATTTATATTCTTTCGCAGGATGTATCAAGGTTTTGCTATCGTGTGCATGACTACATACCACACGTCCCTTTAATAGAAGGATATCTAGAAGCATGTGGGTTCGGTGATTTGATCAAAATCAAATCGTACTCATTGGATCTCAAATTTATTCTAGCGTTGTTAGAATGCTGAAGACCAGAAATACACACATTTCACCTACTTTTCGGTGAATGTACCGTAAATTTATAGGATGTATACATGCTACTTGGCCTACACATCAACGGTAAGGCCGTCAACAGAAAATTTGGTGTTAATGACCAACTTTGCGAAGATTTATTAGGCGCCCCTCTATGTGTCGATACACATCAGCCACAATGTGTGGGTCGATCGAGGGGGCAAGGTGTTAATTTGAAATACCTCAGACAACACTACAATAGTATCGTGTTAAATGAGGAATTTACCGAGTATGATAAGATACTTAAAACTCGGTGCTATATTATGATATTGTTTGACCATTTTTTATATCCAAACAGTACTGGAAATACTATAAATATTATGTATTTACCGTTGTTGCACAACATTAATAAAGTGTGCACATATAGTTGGGGTTCAGCTGTCCTCGCCCATATATATAGTGCATTATGTAAAAATGCAAAAAACAAAATTTCTTGTACTTTTTATGGTTGCGCTTATCTTCTTCAAGCGTGGGGTTGGTCTAGGATGCCAACACTTGCTTCAGTCAACCGCAATTTATTCACATTCCCATACGCTAACAAGTAAGTTTATTTTCAAGACGAGTATACAAACGATGCTTCTTTGTAACTTAATTATTTGTACAATGTTTCTTAGTATCTAATTTATTTGTGTTTATTTTTTTAGGCGGTCTGTTCCGGGAATGAATTACCAAAGATGTCCCAGAAACTCCATAATCGTGTACCGCAATCTTATTGAATACATTGGGCCAAATGATGTAATTTATCTACTATTACTTTGTCTAATTGATAAACACATACTTGTATTTCTCATTGCATATATTGTTAATGTAGTTTGTCTGGATATTGTACGAGGCTCTCGAGCACCAGCCCAACGCTAATGATACTTCCGTGCGGACATCTAAAACATCTATCATTCGGTTCACTACAGTGGAGATGCACCAAAGTGACCGGGTGAAACTACAGTTCGGGATGCATCAGGATATTCCAAATGCTCCAACGTCATTGGGACACTAGCATCAGCTAAGGGTGGATACACAATGGAGTGTAAATTATTGGAAGGACTTTGTGAAAGAGATGTGTCTGCATTGAAAAAAACCGACATTAACACATCTTAACCGACCCTATTGTGGAAGGGGCTAAACCAAGTTATCAATATATGATTTGGTTTAGGTCGGTTACAACCTCACAATCATTTGTGTCTGAGCCGACATATTTGATTGACGCAAGGCAACATGCGTCTTCCTCGAATTCACAACAGTAACCCAATGCCCAACACCATGTTATACCCAACATCCAACTATGCCCATCCAATCAATCTTCTAAAACTGCAACGCATACATGCCATCAACCCAATCACAACAACAAGAGCCTTACCCATACCGCCAGCCTTTTGAAATCGACACCACTTCTTCATATAGCCCTGATACATCTTTTGACCCTACCCCATCCACCAATAGCCCAAATAACTCTTTTGACCCCACACCAGACAATCAATCTTCCTACTAACAAAATACTTATCCACTTTTTCACTACCAAACCCTACAACAACCAATGCATCATTTCCAAACCGATTCGATGTACCAATTCGAACAACCATACCATCCACACCACACCCAACTTCCCCAACAAAACTACGAAAACATGGGTAATGAACTTAATTACGGAAGCGTTGTTGATAGCGGCCAGCCTAACTTTTGGGGTCAAATGCTTCAAAATTTATCTGATACGCTGGGGCCATCTCAACAAATACTTCTTCCACAAGTAAACACGCAAAGACCAAATACACCTTAACAACCTCATGGTAGACCTCGACGCCGCACGCATCCTCCGCAATGTGGTACCGGTGGTCGTTTAGATAGAGCCGACCATTAATTTTCTTTTTTTCATCTATTGTAATTTATATTATATTATAAATCATTATAATTTACTATTTCTTGCATTTATATATTTTTTAAATTATTAAAAATATCATTTTTTTTAATTAAAGTGAAAAATAACTAAATATTACATATTTAATATTAATTAAAAGTGTTAAAATATAACAAATATCATAGATTAAAAAAAATAAAAAAAAATATTTTTCAATATAACGAAAATATAACAAATATAAAAAATATAACAAATAATTTTTATAAGATTTTAAAAACAAATATAAACAATTAGAAAAAGAGCCCTACGCCATCTCATATGGCGATTCAATGTAGGGTTTTAGGGCACCCATTAAACCCATGCGCCATATGAACTGCCGAATCAGGTTTGGGAGACTTAATTAGCCATTTCACATGGCGAATCTTCTTAAAAATTCAATCATTTTCGTAATTTTTTAAAAAATAAATCATTTATTTAGATTTAATTTTGAAAAATCATATTATATTAAAAAAATTTCAAAAAATACAAGAGATTGAGAGAAAAATATATTAATAATATAACTATTATTTTATTACAGGGATGTCCCAATATTTAAATTCAATAAAGAATATATTAATAAAAAATATTAAATAGTTCGAAAAATATTAATTTTTTATTTATAATAGTTATCAAAATTTTTTTATTATAATAGTAAAGGAGAAAACGGTCTTTAATTTATAATAAAAAAAATTCAAATCAACTAATATTAATAAAGATTTAATGATGATACACTAATGATGTAAACATTTTTTATACTATAATTCAATAAAAATTTATTATTTTGTCGTATCATATCACTACTTTAAAATTTTCAATCTGACTCAACCAAATAAATGATAATAATTGGTTAACATTGCATCACCAATTTTCTCTATTAATAATTATATAATATGCGTGATTATATAAAATCGATATTTTAGTCGTATTTAACTAAAATATGTTGAAGACTTCATCCTAATATCTACCATGTTTGTTAGACATTCCTATAATTAGGGCATGAGGGACAAAAACAAAAACACATGATTCTGTTATACTTTTACACTCAGAAACCCTATTTTAACGGAACCATAAACTTGTTTTCAGGAGATATTCTTGCGAAACACTATCCTCAGAGCCTGCCAAGGGTTTTTGCATATATAGTTTATGTTGTGTTTCGTTTCTTATTTTTTTTGCAGCCGCACGCAGACAAAATACTCTCACATTAAACAGGTTATTATTTTCACTGTTCTTCTCTTTTAGGGTTTGTTTCAAACTACTTCACTTACTAATACCAAACATATAAATATTAACTTATACTAAAACTTGATCATGGCTGGTTACTATTTTTGTTGTGTTATCATAATTGGGAGCGATATACTAAAACTTGATCATGGCTGGTTACTATTTTTGTTGTGTTATCATAATTGGGAGCGAAATACTGTGACCTATTTTTATTATGCTACTACTGTGTTTTAGATAAGAAATTCATTAGGGTAACACTCACAACAACACATTTTCATGACTTTTCATGACTAAATCTCGCAGAACTCAATTTTGATATGGTGAGAACTAACAAAGCAAACAGAAGAGGTAAGGAGATGAATGATGGGAACAAAGATGTGGATCCTCAATTATGGCATGCGGTTGCGGGAGGAATGGTGCAAATTCCAGAAGTTAACTCTAACATCTTCTACTTTCCTCAAGGTCATGCCGAGCATGCTTATGAACAGGTTGATTTTAGTGTTGACTTCAAAATTCCATCTTTTATTCCATGTAGAGTTGTGGCCATTGATTATAGGGCTGATATTGACACAGATGAGGTGTATGCAAAACTCCGGCTTGTTCCTTTGCATATTAATGAGGTTAGTTATGATGATGTTGCTGCTGGCATCGATGAGATGTCGGAGACTAAGAGTAAATATCAGTCTTATACAAAAATATTGACGCAATCTGATGCAAACAATGGTGGTGGATTTTCATGTCCTAGGTATTGTGCAGAAACCCTTTTTCCTCCGTTAGATTATACAGGTATCCCTCCTTCTCAATACATATATCCCACGGATGTTCATGGCAAAATGTGGGAATTCAAACATGTATATAGGGGCACGCCGAAGCGGCATTTGTTAACCACTAACTGGAGTGATTTTGTAACCGAAAAGCTACTTGTTTCGGGGGATTCACTTGTGTTTTTGAGGGCTGAAAACGGTGATCTTCATATTGGGATTCGAAGGTCTAAAAGACTAAAAGATATTGGATTTAACCCTTCATCAAAGAGGAAATCTGGTAGTGAAATTGGATTTCGTATTGGTTCATTCTTCGGACTTACCTCCTCTTCAGAGGAGAAGGATAATAAACTTCAAACGAATGATAAAGAAAATGGATTGAGAAAAAGTGATAATATTTTGGGTAGGGGAAAAGTGAAGGCTGAACATGTTCTCGAAGCAGTAAGACTTGGTGTCAATATGCAACCGTTTGATGTTGTTTACTATCCTCGGGTTGATACTCCCGAGTTTTTTGTGAAAACTTCTTCGATTAGAAAAGCACTTCAGATTCGTTGGTGTTGTGGAATGAGGTTCAAGATGGCCATTGAAACCGAAGACTCGTCAAGGATAAGTTGGTTTTTGGGAACAATCGCTTCTGTTCAGGCTGCTGATCCAGCATGGCCCGACTCTCTTTGGAGATTTCTGCAGGTATATACTCCTTTGAACTCAATTATAAATCAAATATAACTAATTGCCCATTTACAACATTGTTTCAGTTTATCTTCTGATATCATACATTTTAGGTTACATGGGATGAAGCTGATTTACTTAAAAGTACGAAAAGGGTGAATCCGTGGCAAGTGGAAATAATATCGAGCATGCCTTCAATCCCTTTTTCCTCTTTCTTGCCATCATCAAGGAAGAAACTGAGATTGCTTGAACATGAAGCTTTCCCCACTGATGGCCAATTTTCAATGCCAACTTTTCCAAACTACATTCAAACTCCAAATGTTCCAATTTTTCATGGTATGCAGGGAGCCAGGCATAATCCTTTTGGTCTCTCTTTATCAGACCTTCACGTCAATAAGTCTCCATTAGGTCTGTTTAACTCCGATTTCCAACCACCATTTGATCCTAATGCTACAACATCGATGACTGTCCCAACTAACCCAACTAAAGCTGTATTGCAAAAGGCGAACACTGTCCCAACTAACCCAACTAAAGCTGTATTGCAAAAGGCGAACGACAGTGAGAATGTTTCGTGCTCACCATCAGAGAAACAGGATCATGCATTGCAAAAGGCGAACGACAGTGAGAATGTTTCGTGCTCACCATCAGAGAAACAGGATCATGCATTGCAAAAGGCGAACGACAGTGAGAATGTTTCGTGCTCACCATCAGAGAAACAGGATCATGCATTGCAAAAGGCGAACGACAGTGAGAATGTTTCGTGCTCACCATCAGAGAAACAGGATCATGCAAAGCCGACTCAGATTGTGCTTTTTGGCCAAACCATACGGATTGACGCGGGGCATGAAAATGCCGTGAAGGAAATCACTACTAATTTTTCTAGTCTTCTACAAGATCCGCCAAAAGAATCCTCTGGTGAGAGAGAGGCTTGTGAATGTAATCCCAAGAACCAATGCATAGAAGAAATTTTGGTAGGAGAAACATTGGAGATTGAACATTCAGGTAGGATTAGGAATAAATGAAATTTAGTATTGTTTTTTGTATTTCAAATATTGGTTCATCTCCTATAAATTGATATATGATATATGTTACTGATCGTTTTCGTGCTCTTTCAGCGACTTCTTCAAAAGAGATAGGAGGTTGACATTTTTAGAGGAATCCATGAGCTTCCCGACAATGGAGTCTAGCGAAAAAGCATCAGTTCAATTTGAAGAGTTTGTTGATCAATTTTAAATATGTGGCTTATTTGGGTGGTTTATCTTGATTTACAAAAAGATCTGAATAAATGTGAGTGGATCCTATAGACATAATTTCCTATAAACATATATGGTTTATAAGAAGTTAACTAGGTATTCCAACAATTACACGTTTGATTTCAATTCTGATTCATCTTGCATTATGTGTATTCTAAGGCTGAAATTTTATATCATGTCACTCAAAAATTGGTGCACATTACCAAGGTTTGCGCTAGTTTCCAACACTTTTTCAACCTTGTTCTCAATCACTTTATTATTTCATTCCATTCAAACTATGCACGTCCATCTTTCACATTTGATAAGTGTCGTACCTCGAAAGAAAAGGAAAAAAAATATCGATAAAAACTTTTAAAAAAAAAATGGTCGTCGTCATTAAATTCAGGTTTATATATTTTTTATATGTTTTATGGGAAGATGTAAGAACTATTTTGATTGAATGTTGTTTATGGAAAAAAATATAAGAGAAACCAAATTAAATGTAATTTGCATTTAACTTGGAAAAGATAAATGTTTTAGAATAAAATAATTAAATTAAATAAAGTTTATGTTTTTTTTTATTTATAATTTGTAACAGAAAAATGAGTGTTTTTTTGTTTATAAATTAGTACAGTGAGAGTATAACATAAAACAATAGTTGTATTTGTGAAATTGTTTGAAATTGTTTAGATGATAGTTGGTAGAAGATAGTTTTAGAGAGTAGTTTAGAAAGAAAGTTTTATGATTAATTTTTTGGATGATAATTTACAATGTAGCAAATGCCTATTTATAAGTCACCAACCTTTCAATGGTGGTGAATATTCTAGAGTTCTCATGATAGGTTATTATCATGATAAATCTAGATTTTTCTATCTTTGTCATATACTTATATATCTAGATTATTCTACCATATTCATACACCTTATAGTTTCTAGGATGTTCTATATTTTCTTACATATTATATTTAAGAACTCTCTAGAAATTTGTAGCAAATTTAACACTCCTCCTTGATACAAATTTCTTTGACTCCAAGCATAACTCGTAACTCTTCAAATCTTGGTCTCGGCAACGCCTTCGTGAATATGTCTGCAATTTGATCTTCTGTTCTGCAGTAGTCGAGTTTGATCTCTTTAGTTGCTTCAGTTTCTCTTATAAAGTGATACTTGATTGTTATATGTTTTGTTCTACTGTGATGCACTGGATTCTTTGTCATTGCAATTGTTGATTTGTTGTCGCAATTGATTTTAGTTGGCTGATCCTGTTTTTCTCCCATGTCTTCAAGTATCCTACGAAGCCATATAGCTTGACTCGTTGCTTCAGCATCTGCCACGTACTCTGCTTCTGCTGTGGATTGTGCAACCGTAGCTTGCTTCTTCGACGCCCAAGAGAAAATTTCTGATCCGAGTGAGAAAGCATAGCCAGAGGTGCTCTTCATGTCATCTATCGAACCTACCCAATCACTATCGGTGTAGCCAAGTAATCCTGAGTTAGTTTCGGTAGAATACCATATACCTAACTCTTTTGTTCCTTGTAGATATCTCAAAATTCTTTTTCCTGCTCCAAAGTGTATTTGACTTGGACTTTGCATGAATCTTGATAGAAGACTTGTAGCATACATTATGTTTGGCCGCGTAGCTGTCAAATATAGGAGGCTTCCAATTAAACTTCGATATTTGGATGCATCAGCTTCTGGTGCTCCATCATTCTTTTGTAGTTTCTCATTTGTTATGAGTGGGGTAGCGACACGTTTGCAACCGTACATCTTGAATTTCTTAAGTAAGCCTTCTGTGTATTTCTTTTGTGAGATGAATATCCCTTCATTTCTTTGGCTTACCTCTATACCGAGGAAGTAACTCATCAAACCAAGGTCGGTCATCTCAAAGGTCTTCATCATGTCTTCTTTGGACTCCGTTATCATCTTAGTATTGTTTCCCGTGTAGATAAGGTCATATACATATAGAGAGAGTAAGAGAGTGTACTGACCTTGAGACTTGATGTATAGTGTGGGTTCACTCTTGCTTCTCCTAAATCCTTGATCCATGAAATATTGATTGATTCTGCTATACCATGCTCGAGGAGCTTGCTTCAAACCATATAGTGCTTTTCTTAGTCTTAACACTTTGCTCTCTTCGCCTTCAGATATGAATCCTTGTGGCTGTTCCACATAGATCTCTTCTTCAAGTACACCATTGAGGAAGGCAGATTTGACATCCAGTTGATGTATACTCCATCCTTTTTGTGCCGCAAGAGCTATTAGAGCTCTAATGGTATCAAGACGAGCTACTGGTGCAAATGTCTCATTGTAGTCAACCCCAGGTTGTTGTGAGTAACCCTTAGCTACTAGCCTCGCCTTATGTTTCTGTATGGTGCCATCAGGATTAAGATTTGTCTTATAGACCCACTTAACCCCAATGATATCTTTTCCATGGGGACGATTTACTAACTCCCATGTGTTATTTTTCTCGATCATCTTTATCTCTTCTTCCATTGCCTTGACCCATGCTTCATACTTTGATGCTTCTTCAAAGCTTCCAGGTTCGAGTATGGCCATGTTGCAGGTTTCATATATCTCTCTCAAAGATCTTACTCGTCTTGGAGTAGACTCTGGTGATGATAGTTCTTGAACTTGTTGTTGTGGTGGAGGTGAAGAAGGTTCACCTAGGACTTCTTCCTCAGCTTCTTCTTGAGGTAGTTGAGTGGGTATAAGAACATTCTTCTCCACTTTTTCTTCATCCCAATTCCAAGAAGCATTCTCATCAACTTCAGCATCTCGACTGATGATGAGTTTTTTTGTTTTCAAGTTATATACACGGTAGCCTTTAGATATTGTGCTATACCCCAAGAAGATACCTCGTATAGTCTTGCCTTCAAGCTTATGCCTCTTCACGTCTGGAATATGAATGTAGCATATAGATCCAAAGACCCTTAGGTGCTTTGCTAATGGCTTCTTCCCGTTCCAAGCCTCAATTGGAGTCTTATCTTGTACAGATTTAGTTGGACATCTGTTGAGTAAGTAAACAGCAGTGTAGATTGCTTCAGCCCAAAATGTGTTAGGTAGTCGCTTCTCTTTGAGCATTGATCTAGCCATCTCCATAATTGTGCGGTTCTTTCTCTCAGACACACCATTTTGCTGAGGAGAATATGCGACTGTAAGTTGTCGCTCTATGCCTTCATCCTCACAAAATCTATCAAACTCGCGGGATGTGTACTCTTTGTCGCGATCACTTCTTAGTACTTTTATTCGCTTTCCACTTTTATTTTCAACAAGGGCCTTGAACCTTTTGAATACTCCAAAAACTTCTGATTTTTCTTTCAAGAAATAGACCCATGTCATTCTAGAGAAGTCATCAATGAAGAGTATGAAGTACCTGTTGTTCTCGTGTGATGGCGTCCTCATCGGTCCACAGACGTCAGTATGTATCAGCTCCAACAGATCTTTTGCTCTCCATGCTCCGCTTGTTGAGAATGGAAATCGGTGTTGCTTACCAAGGAGACATCCTTCACACACTTCATTGTTATCCTTTATGCTTGGAAGATCTCTCATCATGTTCTTATCATGTAACAACTTCAAGGCATGTGTGTTGAAGTGGCCAAATCTTCGATGCCAAAGCCATGAATCATCAACTTGTACCTTCATGGCAATGTTAGTTGTATATTTTAAATTTAGCGAGAAGCTTCTATTGCTCTTATTCATCTTCACTTCGGCTATCTCGGCCCTTTTATTCTTGTTGTCTAAGATTTTTCATACACCTCCTTCAAAGTGAAGTGTGTAGCCTTTCTCCATCATTTGGCCAATGCTTAGAAGATTTTCTTTTAGGCTGGGAACTAGTAAGACATCATGGATGAGTCGCGTACCTTTATTTGTCTCTACCACGACGGTGCCTTTTCCTTTTGACTCAACCACACTTCCATTTCCTAGTCGAACTTTGACTTTGACTGACTCATCAATGCTTTTGAAAATAGTCTCATCCTTAGCCATGTGATTGCTACATCCACTATCCAAGTACCAACTTCCTCCTTTTTCTTTGATTGATTCTTGAGTGTCATAGAACATACATTGTTCTTGATCATGCTCCTCTGCGATATTAGCTTGATGCCTATTTTTGTTGCGACAATGTTTCTCTATGTGCCCGAATTTCTTGCAATGATTGCATTGTGGCATATTACAGTACCAACAACTTTTCTCCGCGTGGCCTAGTCGTTTGCATATATTGCATGGAATATTTTTATCTGGATTGTTCTTTTGGAAATTTATAGGAACTTCTCTTCTTTTGGAAGTTTCACCATAATTTTTCTTTCCTCCATTTTCTTTATTTTGGGACTTAAATTTGAGCTTTGACGGAAAGGCATTTTCAAGTGTATCTTCTTTATGCCTATGTAGTCTTTGCTCATATGCTTCAAGAGAGTCCACTAGTTTTGTCACTGATAGAGTAGACAGATCTTTGGTTTCCTCTATTGTTGTCACAATTGGGTCAAATTTTGGGGGCATAGTAATTAGAATTTTCTCAACAATTTTCTTGTCAAGAATATCCTCCCCAAAAGCTCTCATTTGATTAACTATTTCTTTAACTTTAGAATAGTAATCTTTAACTGTCTCAGACTCCTTCATCTTCAATAGTTCAAAATCTCTTCTTAGATATTAAAGTTTGATAGCACGTACCTTGTCATTTCCTTGAAACTCCTCCTGCAACGTCTTCCACGCTTCTTTTGCAGTCTTAGCTCCCATAATTCTTGGAAAATTTGTATCAGTCACCGCTTGTTGTGAGACAGCCTATGTCCCATTAGTGGAATTCTAATGAAACCTTATAAAAATACAGAAAAATTTGAAATTTTTAAAGGACAATACTTAATTATTTAAAAACATACTGTTTCACATACATATGCTTCAAATATATTTTACAGAGTTTGACACCGTTAAGACTAGCGGCCTTGCCACATAGATAAAACATAAAATAAAAGTACAGAAAGGAAACCAAAAAGAAAGCATACCAAAAGGGACCTCCTAAGTCCAACAAGACTGACACTTATACTGACTGTAGTAGTAGGGATGTGATTAGCGTTTGACAAAACACTAACAGCTCCCAATCTAGATGTTATAGTAACACATCTCCACGTCACTTCATATCCTTTCCTTCTGAGTTGTCGGGAAGTACGCAAGATTCGAGCTCATCGTCTGATCGTCATAAAATAATCCAAAATGCAAAACAAAAATGACACAGGGCTAAGATTCATGTACAAGTTTAAAAGTGGGAATGAATGTGTAAAATAATAATATATATGGAAACCATATTTATACAAACAAGCGTATCTTATACCCACAATTACATATACTTTATTTATTCTAATGCATCCCTGAACTATATGCTGACTCAGGCCACTAAACGCTGTCAATGATATCTATCCCATTTACCAAGATCAGATATCACTAGACCACATGCCACCAACGTACTCCCAATTACCAAGAGCTACGCCACCTAACTTCACATGGAGCCTAGGTGTTATAAGTCGATCGTCCCTGAGAATTCAGGCCAAGAACCTTGTCTTGCCTAGCATGCATAGATAATAATCCCCGTCGGGATTGCAGGCGACTGATCAACCTCGTGCGTCCCATACCGCACGGCGGTGGACTTACACATTCCTTAATGCAAGTCTATATGATCACTCACTCATCTTGTGGCAACTCTTAGCCATAAGTATTAAGTTAATAATGGGGAATTATCGTATCAACTTTTCAAGTTATACTTATTATCTAGATACTTAGGTTGAGTACCAAATCCATCCAATGTCTTGCCATATTTGATCTTTGTCCTTACATAATAAGTTCAGTTTGTATAATGGGTAATTGTATGGTTAACTTCCCAGGTAAGAGAGGTGGACTGTAAACGGCATAGTCGACCAAGTCTTTCCTTAGCCAGAACCCAACCAAATATAACTACTCATTGTATCCAACTTTCCTTATGTTAATGGGGATCAATTACTTAATATCTAGCAATGTTTTTCTCTCATTAACCGATTATTTCCT
Source organism: Lathyrus sativus (assembly GCA_963859935.3). Taxonomy (NCBI): domain Eukaryota; kingdom Viridiplantae; phylum Streptophyta; class Magnoliopsida; order Fabales; family Fabaceae; genus Lathyrus; species Lathyrus sativus. The sequence continues at coordinate 644,048,310 of OZ012737.1, read as the reverse complement.
TAATCTATCAATCACAATCATTCAAGTATAAATAAAATAAACAATTATAAAATTAACCGAATAATGCAAGCACAATACAATACCAAATTGTCAAAGATTATTCCTATGATAATTAATTAAGGCCGGCGTAACCTCGCCTAGTGATTTGTGAAAATCATTATTTGAGAATAGGCTCTCCTTAATTATTTATCGCTAGTAGGGCTTAGGTCACCACTACACACATATATATTAAGTTATTTTACGCTAACCGTCCCAATCGTATACGAAATCTTGCCCCCACCTTTTGTTGAGTGTTGTTGAAAGTCCACAAGTGTTGTCTTCGATCTTTGCCAAGAACCTAATTTACGATAACCGTTGGATTGTACGAAATTTATGAAATAATTAGAATATAATTTATGGTTAATTGAACATAATCCCGTTATAACTTGAAATATTTATTTATTTAAATATATCATAATAACCTCCAAAATAATTATTAAATTCAAATATAAATTATATTATACCTCCTTTTGAATTTGTTTGTTTTAGAAAATTGTCAAGAGTATATTTCTAATAACATTTAAATTATAATAAAATTTGGGCATTATAACGACTTAAAATGGTAAAATTTATTTTGGACTTTATAAGTTCAATATATCGACGTCTGAACGGAATTTGCATAGAAAATTTAAAATAACCTTTATATAAATAACATAATTAAAATAATATAATTAAAATAAAATGGACATTATAACGGCTTACCGATTACTTATGAAAATGATTTGGGCAGAACTTTGACGTATAAAACTCCCTTGAAACTTTAGAAGAACTTTTACCACAAAATACTCTAAAGGTTACGAACCGATATCGTGGGAACTTCGATAACTAAAACTAATATTGCTATATGAAGAAATTAGAGAAGGAAAGAAGTAAAGAAGTAAGAAAGATGATTTGTGATTGAATGAATGAAAATGGGGTGGAAGAGACCCCTATTTATACTAGTTGTAAAATATTAAAATAACATAATTTATCATCTTTTGCCCATACCTTCCAACTTTTCAACTCTTGCTAGTAAATATGTCTCTATCAAATATTTACTAATCTTTCATCAATAGTGCTTTAGGTGTTCTAGTATGACTTTGTGAAAATAATTTATGACAAAGGTATGGGAGCTTGATTTCATGACATAATATTATGTAGGATATTAATAGAAAATGAGATATATATTTCTTTTATAAAAAGTAAAATGTTAATAATATTAATAATAATAAAAATAGTAAAAAGGATAGTTATTTGATATTTTTATTGTCTTAAGATTATTTTATTTATTAATTGGTTTATAGAGTAAAATGATAATATTCAAATAAAATAAAATCAATTAATAATAACAAAACAAGAACAACAATAATGATAATAATAATATGAATAATTAATTAACTTAAAGTTAAGGGTTTTAAGTACCAATTTAAATTTCAAAGTTTAGTTTATAAAATGAAACGATGATATTCAAATTGAAGAATAAAAGTAATAAATATAAAAAGTAATTAATTAATAAATTAATTATTATAAGTGTTAGTTTCAACATTTAATTTTTAATAACTAGCATTGTTAAAATCTCAAATCTAACTAGATATATTATTTAGTGTATGGAAAAATTAGGATGTTACATTACCACCCCCCTTAAAAGAAATTTCGTCCTCGAAATTTAGCGTACCTAAAACATATGTGGATACTTCTGACGCATGTCTTCTTCTCTTTCCCAAGTAGAATCACCAGTTACATCATCCCACACGACTCTAACCAATGGTATTTGCTTTCCACGAAGTTCTTTAATACGATGATCTAAGATCTTGACAGGTATAGCCTCATATTCCAAATTATCTCTAAGTTCCACAGTTTCAGGCTCAATGACATGTGAAGGGTCCGGATAATACTTCCTCAGTTGTGATACATGAAATACATCATGAAGATTAGACAAGTTTGGCGGCAAAGCAATGTGATACGCTACAGGTCCAATCCGCCGTAGAATTTGAAAAGGCCCGATAAACCTTGGTGTTAACTTCCTAGTTTTGATTGCTCGTGCAATTCCCGCCCTAGGAGTTACCCTAATGAACACGTGATCTCCTGCCTCGAACTCCAAAGGTCTTCTCCTCTTATCATTATAACTCTTTTGACGGTCCTGTGCTGCCTTCATTTTTTCTCTAATAAGTTTAACCTGATCTGTCGTTTGTTGCACGAATTCTGAACCCAATATTTTATTTTCTCCAACCTCATACCAACATAAAGGTGTACGACACTTTCTTCCGTATAATGCTTCATATGGAGCCATGCCGATACTTGAGTGAAAACTATTGTTGTAAGTAAACTCAATCAATGGTAAGAACTCGTCCCAACTTCCTTTGTGTTCAAGAGCACAAGCTCTCAACAAATCCTCTAACGATTGAATCGTCCTCTCAGACTGGCCATCCGTTTGGGGATGATAAGCTGAACTTAACCTCAGTTTTGTTCCTAACTCTAAATGCAACTGATGCCAAAAATTTGATGTGAATCTGGGATCTCTATCACTGACTATACTTGAAGGTATTCCATGCAATCTAACAATCTCCTTTACATATACCTGAGCTAGTCTCTCTAATTTAAACGTCTGGTTGATGGGAATGAAATGTGCACTCTTTGTCAACCTATCAATGATCACCCAAATTGCATCATGTTGTTTCTGAGTCTTAGGCAAAGCGGTTACAAAATCCATGGCTATTCCGTCCCACTTCCACTCTGGAATATCTAAAGGTTGTAGCAATCCGGCTGGCTTCTGATGTTCAATCTTTGCCTTCTGACATACCAAGCAACTTTGAACATATTCTGCTATATGTCTCTTCATTCCAACCCACCAAAACATTTTCTTCAAGTCTTGATACATCTTTGTGGCTCCTGGATGAAAACTCAACTTACTTTTGTGGCCCTCTTCCAAAATCAACTTTTGAATATCCTGATTTTGAGGTACACACAACCTTTCTTTAAACCTTAGGATTCCATCACTCCTTATGTTAAACTCTCCATTTTGACCATTTCTTATATTTTCCTTTATGCTCACTAGACGGTCATCAAGTTGTTGTTCATCTTTGATCCATTTCAGAAATTCATTAGACACGACAATAGCGCCTATGAATATACTTCCTTCATTGTGATGTACTCCTAAGTTTAAATCCACGAATTTGTCAATCAACTCTTCTTCCTTCAACATCATTGCAGATACATGAAGTTTCTTTCGACTCAAAGCGTCTGCTACAACATTGGCCTTTCCGGGATGATATTGCAACTCAAAATCATAGTCCTTCAAGAATTCCATCCAGCGCCTTTGTCTCATGTTTAAATCTTTCTGATCAAATAAATGCTTCAGGCTTTTGTGATCACTTAACACAGTGAACTTTGATCCATAAAGATAATGCCTCCAAATCTTTAAGGCAAACACAATTGCCGCTAACTCTAGGTCGTGAGTTGGGTAGTTCCTCTCATGCACCTTCAATTGTCTTGATGCATAAGCTATCACTTTCCTTTCTTGCATCAACACACACCCAAGACCTTGATATGACGCATCACAATACACATCAAAATTTCCTAATGGGTCTGGTAAGATGAGTATTGGTGATGAAGTCAATCTTTCCTTTAGCTTCTGAAAACTTTCTTCACACTCTTTAGTCCATTCAAAGTTTTTACCTTTCCTCGTTAACTGAGTCATGGGCAAAGCGATCTTTGAAAATCCTTCAATGAACCTCCGATAATATCCAGCTAGTCCAAGAAAACTTCGAATCTCGCCAACATTCTTTGGACTCTCCCACTTTGTTATTGCTTCGACTTTACTTGGGTCTACTGCAATACCTTCTTTACTAATTACATGACCAAGAAATTGTACCTCCTTCAACCAAAATTCACATTTCGAGAATTTCGCGTACAATTGAAGGTCCTTTAATATCTGTAGCACAATTCTCAAATGTTCTCTGTGCTCTACCTCATTCTTGGAATAAATCAGAATGTCATCAATGAAAACTACAACAAATTGATCTAAGTATGACCTAAAGATCCTATTCATGTAATCCATGAATACTGCTGGAGCATTAGTCAAACCAAATGGCATAACTAAGTACTCATAGTGTCCATAACGGGATCTAAAAGCTGTTTTTGGAATATCATCTTCCTTCACCCTGATCTGATGATATCCAGACTTCAAGTCAATCTTTGAGAATACTGATGCTCCTTTTAACTGATCCATCAAGTCGTCGATTCTAGGCAAAGGATACTTGTTTTTCACAGTGGCTTTATTGAGTTGTCTGTAATCCACACAAAGTCTAGAAGAACCATCCTTCTTCTTCACAAACAAGATTGGAGCTCCCCATGGCGATACACTTGGTCTAATAAATTCTTTCTCTAACATCTCGTCTAATTGTTTCTTTTACTCCGCAAGCTCTGAGGGTGACATTCGATAAGGAGATATAGAAATTGGTCCAGTTCCTGGAACCAAGTCTATAGAAAATTCCACTTCCCTAACCGGTGGTAAACCTGGAACTTCTTCTGGAAAGACTTCCGGGAATTCACAGACTACGGGAAAATTTTCCACACTAGGGGTTTCTCCTACTGACATGGAGAATAGCATCATAAAACTTTGAGTGAGGGTTTCAGCTTTGCTGATTTCTCCACTATCTTCTCCAAATGTAAAAATTTTCTCCTTGCATCTCAAGTTGACATCGTTGGCTGATAACCAATCCATTCCTAAGATGACATCTAGGTCTTGTAGCGGGAGTACCACAAGATCTACTAAGAATCTTCTATTTTCTAAGATTATTGGACAGTCTACACAGACTGAATAAGTTACCATTCTTTCTCCCGAGGGAGTTGTGATAGTCAACTTATAATCGTGATCAACAATTTCGAATCCCAAAAATTCAGCACAAGAGGTAGATATAAAAGAATGTGTAGCTCCTGAATCGAATAAAACTGATACCAACTTATCTCCAATTAAACACATACCTTGAATTAACCCAGCTGACTTTGAGATCTCAGCTCCTCTAATTGTAAATACTCTTCCTGTGGTTGGCTTATTTTGATTCTGAGGTCTCTGACCAACACTTGGGCCTCCATTTCTTGCTCTCCCTATGTTGTTATTGTTTATTAGGCCGCTCCTCTGGCCTGTTGGTTGACTTTGTCCTTGGGGACAATCTTTGAGAAAGTGGCCTTTCTGACCACAGCGAAAACAAGTTCCAATATTTCTATTTGGACAATCTTTGTTAAGATGTGCCCCTCCACAGCTGTAACACTTGAACATTAACCTTCTAGAATCCTGGTTATGATAAGGTGTAGGCCTTTGATATGGCCTACCCCCTCGTTGGATTCTTCCTCCGTGGCCTCGGTTAAAGTGGCCCTTGTGATTGTTGTTTTGGGTTGATCCTCCTGATCCATATTGATTCTTCCTATTGTCAATCCCTTCCAACTCCAGACACCTTTCTACTAGCTCACCAAAGCGCATAATATGCAGAGGTAAAACTGCCCTCTGGATATCATATTTCAATCCATCTTGATACTTTTCACACATCCATTCTTCCCTTGGATGCAAGCGGTAAAACTCAGAATACTTTAGCAAGGATTCAAACTTCCTAGTATATTCTCCCACCGTCATCACACCTTGACGTAGATTCTGAAATTCTCTCTCCTTCTCTTTCCTACATAACTTTGGAAAATACTTCCCCAAAAATTCTTCTTTGAACAAGGTCCAATTGATTTCTCTTCCTTCCTCTTCCAATAATCTATACTTTCCTCTCCACCAAGCTTCAGCATCGCCTGTCAGCATGAATGTTGCATAACCAACCCTTCTATTCTCTCTACAGTGAGTGAAAGAAAATATCTTCTCCATTTCTTGCAACCATTTCTCAGCACCCTCCGGATTAAAGTCACCACCAAACTGTGGTGGTTTTCCTTTCAGAAACGAGTTCAATCCTGTATCCTCATGCACCATTTCCCTTTGTTGTTGCTGAAAGAGTTGATGATCTCGAGTGATTTGCAGGATTTGAGCATTTTGTTGTGTTTGAACTAACACAGCTGCAGCAAGTTCACGAACATCTCGAGTGTCAGCTTGAGAGTTCGTTCCAGTTTGGGAATGATCTTCTCGTCCAATGGGAATGGTAGGTGCTCCTTCAGGAGTAACTTCATCACTCGCATTCCTACGTATACCTCTAGTAGTGCCTCTAGCAGCACTCCTACCACGCCTCGCACCTCTGACGTTCTGAACCATAACTTCCTGAAAAGGAATAGTTATTAGGTTCAATCATTCACAAGACATAAAGAACATAACAATTATGTATATTTATATCCCAATGAATGATTCATCGATAAGGATTTTTATCAAGTCTCCCACAGGCAAGGGATAATTGTGTCTAAAATGTTGAATTAATATCTTAAATATAACTAGAATTCAGGAAAACATAATCAACATTTAATGTATAAACAAAAATGTATCAATTTATTTAATAACAACGATTACAAAAATCGTGACCATGTCTCATTCAAAAACCTCTACTTGTAAACCAAGCTAAGACTAATAGTGGTAAAACTATAATTATCATTATTGCTACGAAATCTTTACCTAATTCTTCATGCTTGATGATACCAATAACAAACAAAATAATGACAAGAAGAGTGATGAATAAAAGAAAGGATTTAGCCATTTGAAAGGTATAGATAAATATTTAGGAATTGATATGAAAATAATGGATGGGTGTGAAGTATTTATAAAGTGAATTTTGTGAAGTGTCCGTTACGTTACCGTTGGGTTTGTGACCGTTGGGGAGGAAAAATAAAGTGTGCTAAATAAGTTTCCTAGACCATTATACTAGAAGGCTCTCAAGATGAAGACTCAATGCACAGAAGAAAAGTTATCATCCAGTTTGGAATCCAACTTGATACAGTCAGTATAATTCTAGACACTTACGGTCCGAGCTGAATCGACCAGCTCTGATACCATTAAATGAGACAGCCTATGTCCCATTAGTGGAATTCTAATGAAACCTTATAAAAATACAGAAAAATTTGAAATTTTTAAAGGACAATACTTAATTATTTAAAAACATACTGTTTCACATACATATGCTTCAAATATATTTTACAGAGTTTGACACCGTTAAGACTAGCGGCCTTGCCACATAGATAAAACATAAAATAAAAGTACAGAAAGGAAACCAAAAAGAAAGCATACCAAAAGGGACCTCCTAAGTCCAACAAGACTGACACTTATACTGACTGTAGTAGTAGGGATGTGATTAGCGTTTGACAAAACACTAACAGCTCCCAATCTAGATGTTATAGTAACACATCTCCACGTCACTTCATATCCTTTCCTTCTGAGTTGTCGGGAAGTACGCAAGATTCGAGCTCATCGTCTGATCGTCATAAAATAATCCAAAATGCAAAACAAAAATGACACAGGGCTAAGATTCATGTACAAGTTTAAAAGTGGGAATGAATGTGTAAAATAATAATATATATGGAAACCATATTTATACAAACAAGCGTATCTTATACCCACAATTACATATACTTTATTTATTCTAATGCATCCCTGAACTATATGCTGACTCAGGCCACTAAACGCTGTCAATGATATCTATCCCATTTACCAAGATCAGATATCACTAGACCACATGCCACCAACGTACTCCCAATTACCAAGAGCTACGCCACCTAACTTCACATGGAGCCTAGGTGTTATAAGTCGATCGTCCCTGAGAATTCAGGCCAAGAACCTTGTCTTGCCTAGCATGCATAGATAATAATCCCCGTCGGGATTGCAGGCGACTGATCAACCTCGTGCGTCCCATACCGCACGGCGGTGGACTTACACATTCCTTAATGCAAGTCTATATGATCACTCACTCATCTTGTGGCAACTCTTAGCCATAAGTATTAAGTTAATAATGGGGAATTATCGTATCAACTTTTCAAGTTATACTTATTATCTAGATACTTAGGTTGAGTACCAAATCCATCCAATGTCTTGCCATATTTGATCTTTGTCCTTACATAATAAGTTCAGTTTGTATAATGGGTAATTGTATGGTTAACTTCCCAGGTAAGAGAGGTGGACTGTAAACGGCATAGTCGACCAAGTCTTTCCTTAGCCAGAACCCAACCAAATATAACTACTCATTGTATCCAACTTTCCTTATGTTAATGGGGATCAATTACTTAATATCTAGCAATGTTTTTCTCTCATTAACCGATTATTTCCTTAATCTATCAATCACAATCATTCAAGTATAAATAAAATAAACAATTATAAAATTAACCGAATAATGCAAGCACAATACAATACCAAATTGTCAAAGATTATTCCTATGATAATTAATTAAGGCCGGCGTAACCTCGCCTAGTGATTTGTGAAAATCATTATTTGAGAATAGGCTCTCCTTAATTATTTATCGCTAGTAGGGCTTAGGTCACCACTACACACATATATATTAAGTTATTTTACGCTAACCGTCCCAATCGTATACGAAATCTTGCCCCCACCTTTTGTTGAGTGTTGTTGAAAGTCCACAAGTGTTGTCTTCGATCTTTGCCAAGAACCTAATTTACGATAACCGTTGGATTGTACGAAATTTATGAAATAATTAGAATATAATTTATGGTTAATTGAACATAATCCCGTTATAACTTGAAATATTTATTTATTTAAATATATCATAATAACCTCCAAAATAATTATTAAATTCAAATATAAATTATATTATACCTCCTTTTGAATTTGTTTGTTTTAGAAAATTGTCAAGAGTATATTTCTAATAACATTTAAATTATAATAAAATTTGGGCATTATAACGACTTAAAATGGTAAAATTTATTTTGGACTTTATAAGTTCAATATATCGACGTCTGAACGGAATTTGCATAGAAAATTTAAAATAACCTTTATATAAATAACATAATTAAAATAATATAATTAAAATAAAATGGACATTATAACGGCTTACCGATTACTTATGAAAATGATTTGGGCAGAACTTTGACGTATAAAACTCCCTTGAAACTTTAGAAGAACTTTTACCACAAAATACTCTAAAGGTTACGAACCGATATCGTGGGAACTTCGATAACTAAAACTAATATTGCTATATGAAGAAATTAGAGAAGGAAAGAAGTAAAGAAGTAAGAAAGATGATTTGTGATTGAATGAATGAAAATGGGGTGGAAGAGACCCCTATTTATACTAGTTGTAAAATATTAAAATAACATAATTTATCATCTTTTGCCCATACCTTCCAACTTTTCAACTCTTGCTAGTAAATATGTCTCTATCAAATATTTACTAATCTTTCATCAATAGTGCTTTAGGTGTTCTAGTATGACTTTGTGAAAATAATTTATGACAAAGGTATGGGAGCTTGATTTCATGACATAATATTATGTAGGATATTAATAGAAAATGAGATATATATTTCTTTTATAAAAAGTAAAATGTTAATAATATTAATAATAATAAAAATAGTAAAAAGGATAGTTATTTGATATTTTTATTGTCTTAAGATTATTTTATTTATTAATTGGTTTATAGAGTAAAATGATAATATTCAAATAAAATAAAATCAATTAATAATAACAAAACAAGAACAACAATAATGATAATAATAATATGAATAATTAATTAACTTAAAGTTAAGGGTTTTAAGTACCAATTTAAATTTCAAAGTTTAGTTTATAAAATGAAACGATGATATTCAAATTGAAGAATAAAAGTAATAAATATAAAAAGTAATTAATTAATAAATTAATTATTATAAGTGTTAGTTTCAACATTTAATTTTTAATAACTAGCATTGTTAAAATCTCAAATCTAACTAGATATATTATTTAGTGTATGGAAAAATTAGGATGTTACATGTTGCAAGGTGAATAATGCCTTTGAATTTTTCTGTTTATTTTTCTTCAGCTCTTTTTCTTGAGCTGCATTTAGAGCTGAAGTATCTATGGGAGCGATGAAGCCTTCTTCTACTATGTCCCATAAATCTTGAGATGAAAAATATGTCTCCATTTTAACACGCCAGAAATCATAATTTTCACCATTGAAAATAGGGACGCAAATAGTTGATGATTGAGTAGTGTTATCCATGGCTTAGAAAAAATATTGTAGTGGGTTAATAGTATAAGGGAAATATTTTGAAGTAGTTTGGAGGATTTTGAAATGGTAGGTATTAGTATAACTACGCCCAATGTATGACCGAACGTAGCTCTGATGCCACTGTTTGAAATTGTTTAGATGATAGTTGGTAGAAGATAGTTTTAGAGAGTAGTTTAGAAAAAAGGTTTTATGATTAATTTCTTGGATGATAATTTACAATGTAGCAAATGCCTATTTATAGGCTCAAGTCACCAACCTTTCAATGGTGGTGAAGATTCTAGAGTTCTCATGATAGGTTATTATCATGATAAATCTAGATTTTTCTATCTTTGCCATATACTTATATATCTAGATTATTCTACCATATTCATACACCTTATAGTTTCTAAGATGTTCTATATTTTCTTACATATTATATTTAAGAACTCTCTAGAAATTTGTAGCAAATTTAACAGAAATGTATAATAAAGGGTTGAGAGAGTCACCTCACGTGTGACTGTGTGAATGGTGAGAGACATTGTATTCGTATGTTAGAATTTTGTGAGAAAAATGTCAATGAATTCTCTCCAACTCTGTGTGATTGGGGTATTTATAGAAGACTCCTTAGACATGAGCTAGAAAGCTTGAGAATTTGTTTCCTTAATTCCCTGATCATAAACGTGGGATTATCGTGGGGGAGAACGTGGGAGATTTATTCCAGACCGTTATTCATTGATCACAAGTGTTTTGAAGGCAATTTGGGCAAACAGTCATCCTTCGAGCAACCTAAATACACTTTAGGCAAACAAAATGCGCTTGCGGAGAACAACCCTCCTCCAGGAACTCGCCCAATATTAATGCATTTAGTCTCAAACACTCTATAATGGATCGTCCCTTTTTAAGCCCAATAAAATTATCTCAGTCCAATGTGGACTTCTAAGCACGAGGTCTTGGAAAGGGTGAAGTGATTTAATTCAAATTGGAGTAATTTATTTTTGGGCGGAACTAAAACAGTCATGTCCCTTAAGCGAGATTTAGACAGTTGAGTCTCTCATGTAAGACTCTTAGGCCTTCATTTTTGAAATATCATAATTAGTGTTTCTTAGATAGGGTTCGAGGTAAGCCTTTCAAGTTTTATTTTGTCCTTGAGCCTCTATACTCGTTTTATAGGCCCTTCATGGTTTGTTGACGAAAACGCTTAGGCCTTGTGGCGACTAACTTTACTTTGGGTTTCTTTCTTCATGATTGTTTTGCTTGGGGTTGTGTGCTTATACGTTGATGATGACTCCAATCATTATGCAAAAAAGGATTTTTAATAGCATTTTTTTAACATTTAATAATACTTAAAAGTGCTATTAAAACTTCTGCTATTATAGTTTAAGTATCTATAATAGTGTTTTTAAGCGTTATTAAACATACATTCTTTATTAGCGCTTTCTTAAAAGCGCTATCATAGTCTAGAGATAGATCCATTAATTAATAGCAATTTTTGCAAAAGTGCTATTGTAATCACTATGCCAAAACAGACCTTTAGCAGCGCTTTTTTTGACTTTTAGCAGCGCTTTAAAGCGCTGCCTAAAGTGGCGCTGCTAAAGGTAAAGGCAGCGCTTTTTTTGTGGAAAAAGCGCTGCTAAAGACATCACCTTTAGCAGCGCTTTTTTACCCCTTTAGCAGCGCTTTTTTAGCGCTGCGTAATCTCCCCCCCCCCCCCCTCCCCCCTTTAGCAGCGCTTTTCTAAAGCGCTGTCTTAGACCCCCCCCCCCCCTATAGCAGCGCTTTATGGAAGCGCTGTCTTAGACCCCTCTTTCCCCACCTATAGCAGCGCTTTTTTAGCAGTTTCTCTGTCCCCTTTAGCAGCGCTTATACATAAAAGGGCTGTCTAATGTGCACGTTTTGAAAAAAAAAATTTCCTGATTAATGGCATTTTTTATATATTTTTCAATAAACCTGCTTATATTACAATACCTGCTTATATAATTTAGCCCTTTATTTCAGCACTTTGGCTTTATATACACAATTCAACACTTTGGCATTATGTGCACAATTCAACACTTTGGCATTATATGCACAATTCAACATCACAAATTATATACAATTCCACTTTAATATATATAATTCAAAAGCTTCACAATTCAACATCACAAATTGTATACAATTCCACTTTAATATATATAATTCAAAAGCTTCACAATTCAACATCACAAATTATATACAATTCTCAACTCGAAATTCAACATCACAAATTATACAATTCTACTTTAATTTCTTCCAATCTTCATTGCTGGCCATAATATACCTGTAATTCAGGAAAACTAAAGTATCAAATGAATGACATTCAAATATGTAAATAAGAAATATATATATATATATATATATATATATATATATATATATATATATATATATATATATATATATATATATATATATATATATATATATATATATATATATATATATATATATATATATATATATATATATATATATATATATATATATATATATATATATATATATATATATATATATATATATATATATATATATATATATATATATATATATATATATATATATATATATATATATATATACACACACACATAAGAAACATATAAATAAGAAATAATATGTTATTTTATTGAATGAGACAATATGTAATTTTACAAGTACCTTTAACATCTTTTTCTTTTTTTAGTTCGAAGGTGCTTTACTTGTCTCTTAACAACACGGACGGATGGATTGATCCAAATTCCCTCGCTATGATCATTTCTAATATATGATTCGTCTGCTATAATATTCTCATCTGGATCATCCCTAACATAAGATTCATTCTCAACATCAACCTCCCCCTTTTCTCCAATGTTATCGTTGATTACTTTGTTGGAAAAAAGAACTATAAACCATTTCGTACTTTTCGGATCAGTGACATAGAACACTTGTTTAGCTTGCGTGGCTAGAATAAAAGGCTCATCTTTGTACCCCACCTTATTAAGATCCACTTGCAAAAAACCTGACTTATCCATACGTATGCCACTATTACTTTCAACCCACTTGCATCCAAAGATAGGAATCTGAAACTTCTCATAATCAAACACCCAAATGCGCTCGATTACCCCAAAATACGAGGAAATGTGCATTGATTCAGCAAGCACAGTGACACCACTATTTTGCATTGTACTTTTATCATCTTTCTCCTTGGTATAAAATGTGTATCCATTAATTGCGTATGCGCTATAAGAAAACACATGCAAAGTTGGACCATATGCTAAACATCTCAACCTTTCTGTTATTGAAGCGGGATCAGAATAAAACTTTGAATAAATATGCTCTTTGAACCATGTTATAAAACTTCGATTGTGCTCACGTACTATCCAATTTTCATTTCTATTCAGATTTAAACCTCGGAGAACGTCCTTGTGCAATTTAACGTACCGCTCAACCTCAATGTCATTGTGCAGAACATATAAATGCACTTGCTCCCGTTCATCCCTTGAAACTGTCACAACTTTATTTCCAATTAACTGTTTACCTACTACTTTTTCAACAACATCAGATTTTGGGAGGCCAATGGATTGAACGTTGGACAAATATTCAGTACAAAACTCAATAGCTTCTTCAACAATGTATCGTTCAACAATACATCCCTCTGGTCGACTTCGGTTTTTCACATACCCTTTCAATATTTTCATATAACGTTCAACTGGATACATCCATCTCATATATGCAGGTCCACACAGTTGTGTCTCTTTCACGAGATGCACAACTAGATGTACCATTATGTCAAAGAATGACGGAGGAAAATACATTTCAAGCTCACACAAAGTAATAATTATATCTTTTTGCAATGTTGGTAAGATCGCAGGATCGATCACCTTACTACAAATAGATCTGAAAAAGAAACACAATTTTGTTATTGCGCCTCTCACTTTTTCTGGCAAAATAGAACGTATACCTATTGGTAGAAAGTGTTCCATAAGAACATGGCAATCATGTGTCTTTAAACTCTTTAACTTTAGGTCTTTCATAGAAACAAGTCTTCTAATATCTGAAGAGTATCCTTCTGGAACTTTAACTTCACTAAGAAACTTACACATTATCTTTTTCTCCTTTCTAGACAAAGTATATGCAGCAGGTGGTAGATAAGTGCGGTTTCCGTTCTTCTGGGGTCCTAATTCATTTCTTATTCGCATTGCTACCAAGTCTTTTCTTGCTTTAAGGTCATCCTTAGACTTTCCTTGTATATTGAGTAACGTACCAATAACACTTTCAAATACATTTTTTTTAATATGCATAACATCAAGAAAATGTCGTACATACAACGACTTCCAATACGGCAACTCAAACAAAATTGACCTCTTCTTCCACCCACGCGTGGTAAGCGTATGAGCAAAAGGCTTGCCAAACTGAGTACTCACATCTTTCACCTTTGCAAAAATTTGATCGCCGGTCAATGTAGGTGGTGCTCTACGTTGTTCTAAATTTCCATTGAATTCTTGTCTCCACCCACGGTACTGATGATTAGAACTTAAGAATCTACGATGACCAAGAAAGACATTCTTCTGACCAAATTTCAACCGCGTCCAATCTGTGTTTTCTTCACAGATAGGACACGCACATTGACCTTTAATGCTATACCCCGATAGATTTCCGTATGCTGGGAAATCATTAATTGTGCCAAACAACATGGCCCTCAAATTAAAACTTTCTTTCCTATATCCATCATAAACCTCCACACCGTTCTCCCACAAACTTTTTAAGTCTTCGATTAAAGGTGTCAGGTATACGTCTATGTCGTTTCCTGGTTGTTTAGGGCCAGAAATTAACATAGATAACATCATGTACTTACGCTTCATACATAGCCATGGAGGTAGGTTATAAATCATAAGAATTACAGGCCAGGTGGAATGGGAGATACTTTGCAGACCGTGCGGATTCATTCCATCAGTCGATAATGCCAAGCGAAGGTTTCTAGCTTCTTCTCCAAAATCAGGATAATCATTATCAATTTTCATCCACTGTGGTGAATCTGTCGGATGTCAATACTTTCCATCTATAATTCTATCATCTGCATGCCAAGTAAGGTGTTTCGCATCTGTTTCACTACGAAACATGCGTCTGAATCTCAGAATTATAGGAAAATACCATAAGACTTTTGCTGGTGACAACTTCTTCTTATACCGAGATACACCGCATTTAGGACACTCGTTTAATGATGCATACTCATTTCGAAACAAAATGCAATCATTTGGACAAGCATGTATCTTATCATAGCTCATACCAATAGAGCATAACATTTTTTTAGCTTCATAGGTTCGATTGGGAAGAACATTATCCTCCGGAAGCATCTCTTGAAGTAGGGCTAACAATTCTGTGAAACTTTTATCCGACCATCCATTACCCGCCTTTAAGTTGTACAACTTTAATACCGCAGACAATCTTGTGAAAGTAGTGCAACCTTTATACAAAGGCTTCTCTTCATCGCTTACCAACCTCTCAAACATCTTTGGACAATCTTTAAGATCTTCTTCAAGTGCTTCTGCAATATCTTCGACTCAATCACAATCGTATGTATCCCTACCATTGTCCTTTGAAGTAGAGGTCGTATTGTTCTGGGGTTCAACATTCTCGTTACTTATCTCACCGTGTAATGTCCAACATGTGTAACTTCGATCAATTCCATGTCTCATTAAATGAGATTCCAACTGAACCGCGTCAATTCGACGCCCATAACAGCAACCTAAGCAAGGACATGTGATCCTACTGGGGTCTTTGGCGTGTTCAACAACAAACTTAACGAAGTTCAATACCCCATTCTCGTACTCTTTTGACAATCGATTAACAGACATCCAATTTTTATCCATACTATGAAAGTTAGGCAAAAACAGAGAATACCTGTAAAGAAATCACTAACTTCTAAGAAAGTTGTACAGTAGGATGCTTGGAAACAATCACAACCTTGCTCTTCTCAGGTAACCCCTATAACAGACAATATATACATTTTATTAAAATCATATTAATAATTAACCAAAACAAAAAAACTAGATAATCCAACAAAACAAATCATATTAAAAAAAAGTAGATATACTATAATAAACTATTCTACTATTAAAGCATACTTTCATTAATATGATTTTAAACTATTCTAAACTATTTTATAATGCTCAAAATGACATGGACTAAATTAAAGCATACTCTCATAAATGGTGGAAATGGACTAAATTATTCTAAACTATTCTAAACTATTTCATTAATATGATTTTAAACTATTCTAAACTATTAAATCATACTCTCAAAAATGGTGGAAATGGACTAAATTATTCTAAACTATTCTAAACTATTGCATTAATATGATTTTAAACTATTCTAAATTATTAAAGCATACTCTCAAAAATTTTGGTAATGGACTAAATTATTCTAAACTAATTTATAAAGCTCAAAATTCATTGTGGCATTTCAACAAACACCTTCCATACAAAACTCAAGCCAATATCAAAAGAGTAATGCTCATCAATGGTATCAAGAAAAACAAGTCAATAACTCAGAAAGAAGTAGCACTAACATCATCTAATCCAGAAAAATGCAATACTAAGACAATAATCCATAAAAATACCGTAACAGTCGCGGATTTACCGTAACGGTGGAGGAGAACGAACGGTGAACGGCGGCGAAAGGGAACGGCGAACGGCGGCGAAAACAAATGGAAGACGGCGGCGCAAACGGACGACGACGAAAGCTTCAACGGAAGGCGAAAATGGAAGATAGGGCAATGGAGAAATGAAGAAACGAAGAAGAAAACGAAAAAACGCGTGTTCTGTTTCGTTTACAATTCTGGAGGGTATATAAAAATTATTATACTAATACCTTTAGCAGCGCTTTTTAAAGGCCTTTAGCAACGCTTTTAAAAGCGCTTTCATAGGGTGCATTAGCAATGACATATAGCAGCGCTTTATAAAAAAAGCGCTCTCGTAGGGTCCCCTTTTAGCAGCGCTTTTAAAAAGCGCTTTCTAAGGGTCCCCTTTTAGCAGCGCTTTTAAAAAGCGCTTTCTAAGGGTCCCCTTTTAGCAGCGCTTTTTTAAAAAAGCGCTGTCTTTGGTAGGTAATTTTTTTCTTTTTTTTTACTGACTATTTAGCAGCGCTTTTTTTAAAAGCGCTGTCTTTTGTGCGCTGCTAAAAATCAAATCCGGCGTAGTGAATCATTTGATTTATAGCGCTTTCTATGAAAAAGCATTATTAAAGACCTTTTTTTTTCATTTATTTTTTCATGTAACTCAAAATTATCATGAAAAAAACATATACATTCTTCTTTAAAATGTGAATATTAACAAAAATAACTCATTCATTGCATAAAAGACATATGAATCAATTTGTATTGATTCAAAAACTAATTACAATTCAAGTTTTCAAATTAAAAATTGAGACACTTGTCTGACATGTGATGTACAGAATGTCAGACACTAAGCCACGCCTAACATCTTTTTTTACTTGTAACTTGGTCCAGCTGATATCCTCTTTTAATTTATCGTGTTTTGGTAAAAACCTCAGCTTGTGTGTGGGATACTCTCTATCATCCTTGGCTGCCTGCTACACAAAGAAAAATATGAATCACTAATAATAGTAATTAAAATGATTACTAACAGTAGAACTTAAATATTCGACATCTAAGACAAGCATCACAAGACCAAAATATGTAGATTTTTTCGACTGAGCTTGTTGGTTTTAAGTGACAATAATATTAGTCATTCACATCCATCAACATCAAAATTTTCTCCTAGTAGTTGGTGTTGGTGATTCCTTCCCATCCATTTCTTCATCAACATCAAAATTTTCTCCTAGTAGTTAGTGTTGGTGGTTCCATTCTACAAGTGCGACATTTTCATAAAGAAGTCTATTTAGTGGGACTTAAATCCAATATGAGAAGCTTGCTCGACATAGCAAAAAATCAGTAGTAACCAAACATATAATATAATTTATTTGTTCTTTATAATAGTAGTAAAAATGAGATACTAATTATTTCCTTATGAAAGCAAAGCTCATGGGACCCGCCCAATGTCTACAATTTTCTTGAGCTATACTATTAGAGCATCTCCAATGGTGCAACCCATTTTTAGATTTTTTGTGGGACCCACTCTTTTAAAGCAACTCATTCAATTTTCACTCCAATGGTGCAACTCTAAAGAATCCATATTGAGTCTCACCACTTTACTTAAAAAATATTATTTATATTAAATTTATTTTATTTAAAATTATAATTTAAATATTTAAATTTTAATTAAAATGATAATTAAAATAATAAATAAAATTTTATATTAAATTATAGTTTTTATATTATAAAATTAATATTTTAATATAAGAACCATTGAAGAACCGTTGCATATTTAAGAACTTTTCCATCTTAAAAACAACAAATATGAGTGTCATGTTGGCAAACCCACTCTAAGAACTCCCATTGGAGTTGGTCTTAGCATTTTGATGACTAGTTTTCTATACTCACCCATAAGAAACTCAATTTATTAAATTTAAATTAATGATTTCAAATCACAACCGCAATTGCAACCACAATATTATTGATGCGGTAGTCTCTCCAAGCACATCGGATCGTAATTGCAGCCATAATATTATTGATGCGATAGTCTTCGCAAGCACATCAGACTGCAATTGTGATGTGATTTGAAATCACGCATCTTTCCACATTAGAAACCACTTCAGACAACTTCGCCCATGTTTTTCAAGTATTTTCGTCAAAACTCAAAATTCAGCACCTAAAACTCAATTAACTTATAAAAAATATCAACATTAAGTGCTCTTTAACGATGTTTTTCAAACTCTTCACTATGCCAAAAAAGACCTTTAGCAGCGCTTAAAAGCGCTGCCAAAAGTGACGCTGCTAAAGGTAAAGGCAGCGCTTTTTTTATTGAAAAAACGCTGCTAAAGGCTCCCTTCAGCAACACTTTTAGCAGCGTTTTCTTAGCCCTTTAGCAGCGCTTTCAAAGCGCTGCCTATTCCCCCTTCCCCTCCCTTCAGCAACGCTTTTAGCAGCGCTTTGTTCACCCTATAGCAGCGCTTTCCCCTCCCCCCTTTAGCAGCGCTTTTTTAAAGCGCTTTCTTAGACCCCCCTCCCCCTTTTCCAACCTATAGCAGCGCTTTTTTGGCCTCTCTTTGCCCCCTTTAGCAGCGCTTTTTTTAAAAGCGCTGTCTATTCTTCACGATTTTTTAATTATTATTTTTTTAAATAATCACATTTTTTATATATTTTTCGATAAACCTGCTTATAACAATTACATTCCTTGCTTATAATTCAGGCATTTAATTCAACAGTTTGGCCTTATATATAACAATTACTTTGGCCTTATTTATGTGTATTCATCACTTTACCCATAACCATTTTAATACACATAAACCTGCTTAAATATATTACAACATCACAAATACATTCAATTTACAACATCACAAATACATTCAATTTACATATAATTACAAATCCGGTAACTTTACAAATAGATACTGATCTGACCTGATCAGAAGGGGATCACTGGTTGGCCACACGCTGTTGGACTGCTACCTGTTCGCCGGTGATGAGGAGGAGAAGGGGGTGTACCTGCAAGACACTCCGATGGCAAAGTGAGGAATTGGGCAGAGTGAGAGGAAAGTACAGAAATGGGTAAGAAGTGAATTACCTGACCCTCTTGTGAAAGAGGGTATTTATAGAGAGACCCCAGCGTTGGGCCAACGGTCACTTGCGTTGGGCTGGATTGCCAGGTCCAACCCAGGTGACTGCTAGGGCTTATGTGGCGTAGTGAAGACCAGGACGTGGTCTTCGCCCTAGTCCAACTGTCCCTTAATCTCTGGAAAGTGGGGTTGACCTGCTCTTTCGGAGGTGGGCAGTTGGTTGGTGACGTGTCCCCGCGGAGGGAGCACGTGGAGAACGTGTGAAGGACACGTTGTCCTGCCCGGCGAGAGAGCAGGTTCTGCCCGCGGAGGGCGGTGTTTGGTTGTGATGGGTGTTCCCTTCCCGACGTGGTCGGGGCAGGTCCTTCTCATGGGGAGGCCATCCCTGCTCGTCGGGGACCCGACGCCCGACGCTGTGGCCCAAGCTGGTCTGGGCTCGGCGGGACATTATTGGGCTGGGCCCGTGTGGTTAGGCCGGGGCCTAGGCCAGAACAGATACGTTATACAATTCTCAGCTCAAGAATAAATTGACACCAGTCCTCCTTAATTTCTTCCAATCTTGCTTTCGAGTAAGTACCGCACTTGTATTCATCAAAGTACTACATAATATAACAGAACATGCACGATTTAATTTTAAAACTAATTACTCATATGAAATATCGGTTAATTATCAAAATGAATCATATAACTTATGAATTGATCCATACCATGATTGGAATCTCTATTTGACCTGAAAGAATAATTTCCTTTATAAAGCGCAATACAAAATATCCGCAGTCAATCCCATTGCGCTGACGAGGACACTGTAAATGGAAAAAACAAACAAACATTTATCATGATATATAGTTTAAATAGTTTTATCAAGTAGAACCACTATAACAGTCAAACATGGGAAAATATACCTCCACTCTGATCCAGCTGATGTTGTTAGCCTTGCTTTTTGGCACTGTTGCATCTCTTTGTGCTCTGAATATTTGTATAACTCTAACATAATATAAATGCATATTTAGAACAATGTCACATAATAAATAAAGATATATAACTATTCAGAACAGTATATCTCATCACTTACGTATCAACCATGTTCTTCAGATCATGATATTTTGTTGTATCGCCATCCAATGAATCTATATAATACACTATTTCTTTCATCGGATTAATCGCGACCAACAACCAGTGTCCCCTATAAAATAAGACAACAATTTAGACGGAAATGTTATATAGATTAATGGCAAAAATCGAATAATTATAATAAATGAATTTAGAATAAAGTCTAACCCATGACCAGTATTATATGGCAACAAGAACAACTTCTCTGTAGTCGCGGTCATAAATCTTCGGACCATGTAATCTTTGACTGCATCTGGTGTGTGCTTTATTGCCCGTGCGTTGATACAGCTAGCAGATAAGAATGTGAATATGGAAGTCAAATCATGCGGGACCAACAACTTGTCATACAGGAGCCTAAAAGAAAAACATAATCAACATTAGAATATTCAGTTAAATGAGCAAATTTTAAAATGTTCAATTATTTAATTAAAATGGAACGGAGTACCTGATGTAGGAATGCATAACACCGACGCCCAATTCAGAATGTTGGAAAACCTGGTCAAAATCCTCCTTAGCAAGTGTTTCGGGATATTCAAAACCGAAAATACCTTCTTCCATAGGTATTTGACGGATGCCACCCTCAGTCACATCTGTTGTTCCTAAATATGTTTCAAGGCACATCCTAAATCGAGGAACGGATGCTTTTTTTGACTCGGTCTTTTTTTTGTTGGGCACCTTGGAAGTTTCAGGCATCTTAC
This sequence comes from Lathyrus sativus, assembly GCA_963859935.3. NCBI lineage: Eukaryota > Viridiplantae > Streptophyta > Magnoliopsida > Fabales > Fabaceae > Lathyrus > Lathyrus sativus. The sequence goes on along the minus strand of OZ012737.1, from coordinate 644,026,713 downwards.
CCTTACTGACTTGTTGCAACTGCTGATCATGAACCTAAAAGTCATATATAAGTTCAGTAATTAATGTATAATAAGATAACCATGTAACTGTATTAGTACCTGTTTCTTTGATGCAGCTGAATCGGTATCCTGCACAATAATTCTATCATCTTTTGATTTGGATTTTGTAGGAGTCTAAGATCATCATGCAAATAAGAAAATGTAAATGTAAGAATAACTTTCATCTATGGGTCGTAAAACATTTGAATATTACAAGCTAGGTTCATAATGGTGTTCAACATAACTCATCATCTATGTGAATGAGATTTGTCGGTCATGTAACATACGCTCCTATTGCGTCTCCCACCACTGTTGCGTCTGAAACTCCATCTGGTATAGGCAACAACGCACCCCCCCTCTAACGCAATATCAACCGATACTTTTAAAAATCCAGGAGGGAGCGGTTTATGGTGAAGTAATTCTCCCACATTGTTATGCACCTTTCCCTTGCCAACCAAGCGACAAGTCGGTGACGATAAATATAGCCGACAAGGTGAAATTCCCTAAACAAATAATGATGTCGATTAATGTGTCAATTAAGAAAATTGTGCTAAATTAATTTCAATGTAATATATACAAATACCATTAACATCATTAACATCAACAATAATATTATCGTTACTTAATTCAAGTTTCCATCAACAAATACCATTAACAAATATACGAAATTAACAAATATACGAAATTAACAAATATATGAAATTATTCGAGTAATTTAATTTTTCAACTAACAGTGGTATAAGAAATTATTTTTATGCCGCAAACATATAACTTCCAAAGAAAATATTATATAAAAAAATACTCTTATTTTTCTTGGGATTATAAAAAAGAATAATAAGTATATCAAAATGAAATGATTTTTTTTACAAAATGACATAAAGGAAGAATAATCAAATTTAAAACACATAAATCAACAATATTTAATCCTTTTGTTGTAAAAGAATGCACGACAAATCCACCTAAAATCATTCCATCAAATATGATCTTATTCTTGAAAATAAAATGAAGAATATATGTTTCAAAATTGAAGACAATAAGAACAATGAAAATATATTAACTCACAAATGTATTGTTGTGAGTCTTTACAACGATTAATTCTTATTCTTCTTCATAAGTTCAAAACACATAAAATGAATAATACAAAGATTTTTAATTGACAGTTACTAAAGAATTAGAAAAACACATCCCTCCCATGGTTCATATCCATATATCGATCAATTCCTTTCTTAAAAAGCTCTTGATTCCTTTCTCCAAATCAAAGCTCACTTTCATTATTTTGATTACAAGGAAACCTAAAAGTTCATCTAAAACAAATCACTGTTATCGTTGTATTATTTAATGTAGCTACAGTGGTATAAGAATTACATTCCATTTGCAAGAAATAGGAAGAATCACATTCCATTTGCAAGAATCATATTCTACATCATCAAACTCCAATAATGCATTCAAATATCAGAATAATAAAAATGAAAAATGAAAAACTTCAAATACCTCAAAAATGGTGGAAATGCGCCGGTGGTGGAAATAGGCGGACAGATGACAGAGACGACCGTCAAAAATGGACGGACGGTGGTGGAAATGCAGCGACGACGGATGAGAGTTAGGGCAATGGCGGAATAAGGCACGGACGGAAGCACGGACGGAAGGACGGAAGGAAAGTGTCGACGGAGTGAATAGGGTTCCTTTTCGCGTCTGGGAAAGAAGAAGACGAATATTGTTATGTTTCTGCGCTTTAACTGGGAATTTTAAAATTTATTCTACTTAAACCTATAGCAACGCTTTTACATGGCCTTTAGCAGCGCTTTTATAAAGCGCTACTATAGGTTTGCCTTAGACAGGGCCTTTAGCAGCGCTTTTAAAAGCGCTTTCTTAGACCCAGACTATAGCAACGCTTTTTATTGAAAGCGCTTTCTTAGAGCCCTCTTTTAGCAGCGTTATTTAAAAGCGTTGTCTTAGGCTCCTCCTTTAGCAGCGCTTTTTTAAAGCGATGTCTTTGACCCCCCCCTCCTTTAGCAGCGCTTTTTTAGAAAGCGCTGTCATAGGTATGCAATTTTTTTCTTTTTTTTAAGACTCTTTTAGCAGCGCTTTTTCAGAAAGCGCTGTCTTTGTATGCGCTGCTAAAAGTCAATTCTGGCATAGTGCTTCTAAATAAAAATTCATGTCGTAATAGTCGTAATGCACAATGCGGCAACCACAATGGCCATAATCTCAACACCTCACAGCTGCAACCGCATCCATGACCATAACAATAATTTAAAACCACGGGCTCGACCAATTCTATGATACAAAGTAGCATAAAATATAGCAGAAAAACAAAAACTGTATATAAAAATAATTTTCTGAATGAATCATTTGATTTCATAAATGAATTAACAAATTGTTGCACAAAGGGGCTACCTTCATATAGATAGAGTAGTCTAACAATGAAACTCTATTTAAATGTACAACTGAAGCAACTAAATATTAACAGATAGACAACCAAGAACTAACTCAGAAAGAGTGAAAACTAAGTGAAGGTATAAGTGATAATGATGAAACATAGTAGGGGTGTTACCTTCTATTGAGTCTCAACTAGTGTGTGATGTTGATTGGAATATCTCTAGAACTTGTCACATTTTTTGACGAATTTTGTGTTGTCTTTCATCAAGGTGGCTTAATAATAACTAGCCCTTAATAGAATGAGGGACATATCATCCATTTATGTGGCTCTTATATGTTCCTTGGAGGACCTCTATGAGTACCAAGGCAATCCTTCTCTCCTTTAGACGTCTTAACAGGGGAAGCCCATCCCATTTTATAGAATTTTTCGATTATCATATTATATTTAGCTACTAGTTTATGTGTTGTTGTTCTTTTAACACCCACCTTTAACATAACATTCTTCTGCTCCTGCTATCCATCTCACATAATGTTGTTGTTATTTTTGTTGTTGTTGTTGTTGTTCTACCTTTTGCTAATGTTTAATTTGTAAAAAGAAATATTATTATATTCGGGATATAATTCATGTTTTATTAATATAGAAAGGTACTTATATTACCTCAGTTTATTTAGTAACTAAGGGGATACGTCTCTACTTTAGGTTATTTTTTATTTAAAAATAAATAATAGTAGACATCGGTTTACTACAAAACTTATGAAAAATATAATTCAATTTTTTCTCAATATATCTTTATTATCCATTTATAAAGTAATATTGTTCAAGACACTGCCAACACATCAATTCACAAGAAACCTTATACGCCCAATCAGAACGCAAACACCACCCATGTATATATAGGGCGTTACATTGTGAAACCCAAACGTTGTTGTGAAACCCTCTACGTTTAATCAAAGCGCTATGAGATTTTACAAAGTAAAAATATCATTGTGATAAATTGTAAGAGAAGAAAAAATTAGGTTTATATAATATGTGGTTGGTGAGAGTGTATTTACTTTACCAAAGATCTCTATGATGGATTGCAAGAGCGGAAAAAAATTCGGTTCAAAATTGGTTTTCTAACATAATCTTTGATCATATAACTGCAAATATATTTTATTTATCTAATCCTTTTTAATTGGCTTAATACCCTTTTTGGTCCCGTATATTAACCTCGAAGTTCATTTTGATCCCTTAACTTTAAAAAGATTTATATTGGTCTTTGAACTCTTCAAAACATACCACATTAGTCCTTTTTTTTCCTTTTAGCGACGAAAAAAATTCAAAAATCATTCGCTAATTTTGTATCTAATTAGACAAAAAGGACTAATATGGACATTTTAAAGAGTTAACCAATCAATACGAACATTTTTAAAGTTAAGTGACCAAAATGAACCCCGGGGTTAAGATACGAGACCAAAAAGTGTATTAAGCTTTTCTAATTTTATATAAGAAACAAATGAATGCAATACCCAACATTTCACTACTACAAAAAACACATACAACAACGGTTAAAAAAGATATATTATCATGCATGACCGGCCGTTGTTACGTAGCGTGTGGTTGTATATGTGTTATTTACAATCACAACCGTGTGACCGTTGTATAAAACTAAAAAGCGGGCTACCACTAATTATGATTGTTTTAAATACCTGTGGTTTAAGGTCTATCAACTTTTTATTTTTATTTTTGTCACATGTTTTTCCTGATTACATTTATAACTTTCATCACAATATACAATATTAAATATTTAACAATACAACATCAAGAACAACAAGATTAACAAGAATAATAAGAACAATAACAAGATGAACAAGAACAACAACAATAACAACAAGAACACCCAGAACAACAAAAACAACAACAAGAACGGCAAGAACAACGAGAACAATAACAATAACAACAACAATAACAATATTAAGAACAAAAATAAGAATAATAACAAGAACAACAAGAGCAATAACATGAATAACAAGAACAACAACTACGACAATAATAACAAGAACTACAAGAACAATAATAACAAAAACAAGAACAAAAATAAGAATAACAACTTGAACAACAAGAACAATAAAAAAAACAAGAATAACAAGAACAATAACAATAACAAGAACAAAAATAAGAATACCAACAAGAACAACAAGAGAAATAACAAGAACAACAACACGAATAACAATAAAATAAGTAAATAAATAGAATCGTTAAACAATAACATTTTACCTGTAGAATCGTTAAACAAGAACAAATTGTAACACATTAATGGAAGTAATGTTGCTGAGTTTTGTTTGGGGAAGAAATGATGATTTCAAGTTTGATTTAATGGATGACTAATGTTTCGTAAATGAAAGAAGTTTGGAGGCAGAAGATGAAGTTTGTCTAAGTACGTTTAGGGCAAAAGTGAATGTACTAAGAGCGTTATATATATCTTTAAAAAAAGAAGATGTCACCTATAACCACAATTGATTTAAATACCCATGGTGAAAAGTATGTCACCTATAATAAAGCTTAATTTAAATACTCGTGGTGAAAGTTCTGTCAGCATTTAAAAAAAATAAGTAAACAACAAAAATTGTTGGTGCTGAGATTTGAATCTATGATCATACGCCAATTTTCACCACGGGTATTAAATCAACCATGATTATAGGTGGTTAAATAAATAAAAATGCATGCGCCTAAATATCACATATTACAACGGTTGATTGAATATCGGTAGTAATGTGAGCGTTATTATATGTGTTTTCCATAGTAGTGTTTGTTCTTTCACAAGGTACAAATGAAACAAGATACTATTATTTGCCACCCTAGATTTGTAGTGATAAAGATGATTCAAATTCATAATTTTTCAAACTTTTATACTTGTATATTGAAAAAAAGAAGTAACTTTGTATAGTAAAACATGAAATATATGTTTCTTTCATAAATTAACAATACATGTTTCTTTCCTTTTTTTCAACAATGTAAAATAAGACATTTTGTATTTCTTTCAGCTGAAATGTAATCTTGATTGAAAATTTAACTTAAAAGGGTTTCTGGTATTTGCTCGGACAACCGGATTCTAAACCTATAAACGCGTCCAAAAATAGTTTCAAAATCACCTTCTAGAAATATTAAACTCTCATAATATATTAACATAAGTGCTTTCGCGGTTTTTATTAACCAAAAACTAATCAATTTTAATCTTAAGTGTCAGACGGCTTTTGATCTCACCCGACGTGTTAAAGGGAATGATTCTTTTATATATTATTCCATCCATAAATGCTAAGTATTTATAGATACAAATGATACTTGATTGTATAACTAATTCCTAATCCTAAGGGAACCCTATTGTTGTTTCCTAGTATTAAGCAATGAATAATTCAAACTATACCAACTCATATGCATAGTAATAGGAATGGTTGGTTACACTTAATTATTTGAACAACTTATTCTTATCTATTATTATGCCCCCTCAAAATTGGGTCACCATCAATGACACAAATTTTGTCTCTGAGAAATTAAAATCTGGTTCGATGCATAGGCTTTGTTAGAATATTTTCCGGTTGGTTCTTTGTAGAAATGTGAGAGACTCGTAAATTTCCAAGTTGAACCATTTGTCGCACGAAATGATAATCTAGAGCAATGTGTTTCATTCGAGAGTGAAAACTGGATTGGAGCATAAGTAGGTTGTGCCAATATTGTCACAAAAAAGAGTAGGTACTTGAGATGGTACTCCAAGTTCACTCAATAGATTGAGCAACCACATGATCTCAGCTGTAGTATTGGAAGCATATCGGTATTCGGCTTCTGTGGAAGATCTTGCAACTGTTCTCTGTCTTTTTGATAACCATGAAACATGATTTCCTCCAAAGTAAATTATGTAAGCTGAAGTAGATGTTTTTTCATCGTAATTACCTCCCCAATCAGCATTGGTGAGGGCTTGCAGTTTGAGATGAAGTGGTTTTGCTAGCCGCAAAGCATGATTAATAGTATGTTTTATATACCGTAATACTCGCTTGAGCTGCTGGAGATGCAGTTGTGTTGGTTGATGCATGAATTGTGACAATCTATTAATTGCAAAGGACAGATGTGGCTTGTAAAAGTAACATATTGCAATGTCACCAATGATACTATGGAATAGCTTTGAGTCGGCAGCTGCTGATCCATCATTTAGTTTGAGAGGAGTAGTCATACATAATGGTGTGTTGACGGTCTTTGCTCCAGCCATATTGAACTTATCCAAGAGTTCTCAAATATAACCATGCTTAGATAATAACATACCCTCCTTGGTTGGGATCATTTCAATGCCAAGAAAATAATGAGGGAAACCAAGTTGTTTGAGCGAAAACTTGTTGGAATGTTCTGTCATGAAGTAAGTCATCAACATATACTAATAAGAAAGCTTGTACACCATGTTTATTGTAAATAAACAAGGATGAATCACTTAGGCTTGTTTGAAACCCAATAGAAAGAACAAGTGCCTTGAGAGAATCATGCCATGCTCGAGGTGCTTGTCGTAAGCCATAGATAGCCTTCTTGAGTTTGCATACATGTTGAGGAAATTCAGAATGAATAAATCCGGGTGGCTGTTGCATGTAGACATCTTCAGTCAATTTTCCCTGCAAAAAGGCATTATTAACATCCATTTGGTGTAAGGACCACCCTTGAGCAAGTGCTAAAGTGAGAACCACTTTAATAGTTTAAGGTTTGACAACCGGTGCGAATGTTTCCTTAAAATCAAGACCAGGTGTTTGAGTGAATTCTTTTGCAACCAACCTTGCTTTATATTGTGCCACACTTCCATCAGGATTTCTTTTGATGCGAAACAACCATTTACAACCAACTAAATTAGTATGAGCCTGACGGGGAACCAAGGTTCAAGTACCATTATTCATGAGTGCATTAAATTCAGCCGAACAAGCATCCCTCCAATGTGGTATTTTAAGTGCTTGAGTAATAGTAGATGGCTCAAGATTTTCCTATAACTCATGTTTAGAGGCAATAAATAGTTTCTTGGGTTTGAATATATTATTTTGTGACCTTGTTACGATAGGAGCATGTTGAACAGGATTATTCGTCGTTAAAGTTGGAACCGGATCAGATGCAGTGTTGATGATAGAGCTTGTTAAGTTATCACTAGTCACTGGTATCTCTGTTGTTACAGACGACTCGATACGTTGCATTGACTCAGGGACTGGTAGAGGACTTGATACCAGATCTGTTGTGGGACTCAATACCGGGACTGATGGCTCAGGTGTGGATGACTCATGTGCTAGGGACTGGTTTTGTTCCTGAGCTGAATTTTGATCTTGGGTAACATGAATAATACTGTGTACCGAAGAGTCATGTGATGGAATTGGAGGACAAGTAGATGATGAATTAATTAGGGATTGATAGGGGAATGAGTTTTCCACAAAGTGGACATGTCTAGATACATATATCCTATTTGACACAGGTTCAAGACAAAAATATGCATACTGAGACATTGAATAGCCTAGGAAGATGCAAGGTTTAGACCCGGGTTGGAGCTTATTTTGCATATATGGTTTCAGCCAAGGAAAGCACAAACAGCCAAATGAATGAAGTGTATGATAAGCTGGTTTGCTTTTAAACAATATTTCAAAGGGAGAGATCATATTAATGATTGGTTTAGGCATCCTATTAATAAGATACACAACAGTGGTGAAAGCAAATGACCATAGTTTGGAGGGTAAATTAGCATGATGCAAAAGAGCACGACCCGTTTCAACAACATGTCTGTGTCTCCTCTCTATTGTGCCATTTACCTCAGGTGTGTGAGGTGGTGAAGTTAAATGAGAAATGCCATTATTGGCAAGAAAAGATTTTAATTTGATAAATTCTCCACCATTATCAGTGAAAAGAGAAACAATCGGAAAATTAAAGAATTTTTCAACAATGGACTTGAATTGAACAAAAATAGAGAAGACATCTGACTTATATTTCATTGGGTACAACCAGACATATTTGGAAAAATGATCAACAATGATTAAATAATATAAAAAACCATCTACTGATCTAACAGGAGCTGGGCCCCAAACATCAGAGTACAAAAGTTCCAAAGATTTGCTGCTTGTAAGATGATGATTTGAAAAAGGGAGCTTGTGGCTTTTTGCACAGCGACAAGAAGTACACTCATGTGAGGCCGGAAGCTTTATTGGTAGATGATGATTGTCAGTCAGATGCTTTATTATTTTGAAATAAGGATGTCCTAATTTATGATGCCATGTAGATGTAGAAGGAATGCTTGTATGCAATGCTTGCGGTGGACTGGATGAACAAAATGCATTGGATAGATGATAAAGGTCATGTTTAAGTGGTCCTTTAAGCAGTGGTTGACCCGAGGTCAAGTCCTTGACAACAAAATGATTTGCAAAAAAATCAACAGAACAACTATTAGATTGACATAACTTGGAGACAGACAAAAGGTTAGATTGAATTTTAGGAACACATAAGACTTGTTTAAGATGAAGAGGTTTGACAGAAGTATTAATAACAGAGTTACCAGTGTGAGTAATTTTCAAACCTGTTCCATCACCAACAATCACCCGATCTGCTCCAGGATAGGAATTTGTTAAGGTAAGCTGTTGTAGGTCCTGAGCAATATGATGAGATGCTCCTATATCCGTTACCCAGTTACCATGTTATGTTGCAGCCTGATTTTGAGCAAAGTTCGATGTTGGTTTAGGGCCATTTCGTTTAGGAAATCCCTTAATTTTGTAGAAAACCTTAGCAGTGTGACCTGCCTTGTCGCAAAACTGACAGACCACCTTAGTTTTGCCATTCCGCAAAGTTGGTGAAGGGCTGCGGTTATTGTTGTTTTAATGGTGATAGTTTTTTGTTCTTGTGGTTGCATTGGCAGTGGAAATCACATTGTCAACTGCAAGTGGATCATCTTGATGATGAATTGTTTCAAAATCCATCAGTTTTTCATGAAGTTCAGCAAATGCAACAGGACTTTCTCTACTTCTAAGTGCAGCAGAAATTTCACGATACTCAGCACTCAAACCATTGAGAGTGTGAATAACAAGATCAGTTTCATCAAGGGGATGATCAATGATTGAAATTTCATCCGAAATTTCCTTTATCCCTTGTAGATATATAGTCATCGATTGATTTCCTTTTTTGAAATTGGAAATCCGTTGTTTGAGCGCAATAATCCGCACTCTTGAGCGGCCCGCATACATGGTTTTAAGGATCTCCCATGCTTGATTGGAACTTTTGACAGTTCCTAAGTGTGTGACCACTGTTGCAGCCACCGAAGATACAATACCATGTAGAATGAGTTGATCTTGTCGAACCCAATTCGTGAAGGCTGGATTGACAGCGGCGGTATCGTTTGCGAGCTGTTTTGATGGACAAGGCTTAGTTCCATCAATATAACCTAGAAGATCATAGCCTGTTAAAAGAGCCATGAATTGAATTCTCCAGGAAGGATAATTGTCTCCATCAAGTTTAATGGCGAGTTGAGAACCAGCATTCAAGACAATCAGTTTGTCGGCTGGTGATGACATAGTGGGCGTCGGTTCAGGTTCAGAAGGCATAACAAGGATCGAGAAAAAAATTGCTTTTAAGCTTTACGCTCTGATACCATAAAGAGAATGATTCTTTTATATATTATTCCAGCCATAAATGCTGAGTATTTATAGATACAAATGATACTTGAGTGTATAACTAATTCCTAATCCTAAGGGAACCCTACTGTTGATTCCTAGTATTAAGCAATGAATAATTCAAACTATACCAACTCATATGCATAGTAATAGGAATGGTTGGTTACACATAATTATTGGAACAACTTATTCTTATCTATTATTACGTGTCACGATTCTAATTTTGCAGTAACCGATCAAATTAATTTTGGAAAAATTGAATTAAAACGAAAACAGCCCCAGTTGTAACTCTATAGAAACAACATATGAAGTACCGTCGAAACGACGGTTCTCACATTCCAGCACTAACGAAATTAGCTGGACATGGTTAAGGTAAACATTTTTACTTTTATTTGAGAAAGAAATTAAACATAATAAGCGATATGATTAAAATAAAGAGCGTGCGATGAAAATAAATAAAGTAAAGCTGAGTGATGAAAGTAAATAAAGTAAATCAATGCGATGAAAATAAATAAAGTAAAGCAGAGTAAATAAACAAGACAATAAGAATGTAAATAGACTGAAATTTATAAGAACATGATCCAATCGGAGACTTGAATCAGATATAGAAAATAACATCGATGAAATGTAAATGGCAGCAAGATTAAAATCAATAGTATAAAGTGCTCCAAACTCAAAGATAACAATTATACAATATTTCCAAACTCAAAGATCACATATTACAACGGTTGATTGAATATCGGTAGTAATGTGAGCGTTATTATATGTGTTTTCCGTAGTAGTGTTTGTTCTTTCACAAGATACAAATGAAACAAGATACCATTATTTCCCACCCTAGATTTGTAGTGATGAAGATGATTCGAATTCATAACTTGTCAAACTTTTATAACCATATAGACATACTGTAACGCTCCGATTCTGACTTCCCATTTTTGTTGAGTCTTTTATTTTATTTGGATGAGTATTATTTTATTTGTGGAATTGGTGTGTTAATATGTTATGTTTGCATATCGTGTTATTTTATCGTTTTGAGAGTTTTCGGGGAAATTAGGTTGGAGGATATTTTAGATATTTCTTAATTAATGTTAAGTTAGAAATTTTGTGAGAAAATTAACTATTAGATATTTTGAGAGAAAAAGAAATAGAAGAGAATTAAAAATAGAATGATATAAGAGAGAAAGAGGAGAGGAAAGAAAAAGAAGGAAGAAAAGAGAAAGAAAGAAGAAAAAGGAGAGAAAGAAAGAGGAAGAAGAGAAAAGAGAAGAAAAAGAAGAAAAAGCTTGGAATTCTTCGAAACAACTTCTAGGAATCGATTTAATCGGGTAAGGGTGTGAAATCTTATTATCTTATCAATGTATATCATTATGTATGGGTTTGTGGGATTGTTTTGGTTGTTTTTCCACATTTTCCATTCTAGGTCGAAATTGGTAGAATTGATAGAAACCGATGTTTTTACGGTTAGAATTCAAAATAGGTTGTGTAGTTTAGTCGAGGAATGTTAGGCTGAGACTATTGAAACTTGTTTGATTGAAATAGGGTGATTTTGTGACTTTTTGATGTTCTTGGATAATGGAGGGTTTGAGTAGCGACGTATTCGCTAGGTGAATCACTGGCGAGTGAGGTAGCAAGGTGTTCGCTAGGCGAGCCCGCAGCGAGCTACCAGCGAACACTCCCAGACTTGGACAGAACCAAAAATACCCAAACTCGCTGGAGCGAGTGGAGCAGCGAAGGACTCGCCATTATGCTCGCCTAGCGAGCATGACAGTACAACATTTTATGTTTTCTTTGATCCAACATCGATTCTTCAACTCGGATATTGATCAACCTTATTCCGAATGTGTAGCTTGTGTGTTGTTATATGACATGTTGTGGGTAGCCGTATGGCGTGAATCCTAGATTGTGGAATTTATTGTGAATTGTGGCCTTTTGGCAAATGATTGCATTGCTTAAATTAAATGTGAATGCATGAGAATTGTGATAGAATTCATTACCGTTTGGCGTAATTGAATGTGAATGTATGTTGATTGTATGTTATAGAATGAGATGAATGCATGAATATATATTGTGAATATGTATGCATTTCAAGAGTGACTTGAGTCATTTTTGCATGTGAAGCATAATGATGTGCATTCTTGTGTTGTGTGATTCTAATGAGAATCCGTTGTAACATCGTGTGCCTATGTGAGGTGTGAGCAATGATTACAAATGATTGTGTGCCTATGTGAGGTATGAGCAATACTTAAACATTGTGTGCCTATGTGAGGTGTGAGCAATGGGTGTAACATCGTGTGCCTATGTGAGGTGTGAACGATGATTACCAATGATTGTGTGCCTATGTGAGGTGTGAGCAATCAGATTGTGTACCTATGTGAGATGTGAGCAATCCATAAACATTGTGTGCCTATGTGAGGTGTGAGTAATGGGTGAACATCGTGTGCCTATGTGAGGTGTGAGCGATGGTTCCAATAAGTTCCTGAGTGAACTTGTGATGATTGAGTCGGTACCGCATTGCATTTGCATAGAGTCGTGAGTCGGTCTCTATGATTTGCATTTATCATCTTTATAATTATGCATTGGTGAATAAACATAAATGTGTATGTTTAAGTGGAATGATGAGAATTATGAAAGTATGCATGATAAATATGCTTGGTTATATATATATATCAATACATTGTGATGTATATGAGTGAGTTGTGATGAATTATGGTGAGAGTGCAAAATATGTGTATTTATATGCTAAGATATATAATTATATGCATTGTTATTTTGGTAATATTTCTCACCCTTCTGCTGTTTTATGATGCTCTATGAGGCATTGCAGAGTAGGTTTGCTGGAGGTCTTCTTGTGAAGCGTGTCTTCATTCTTTTAGTCGGTCGGCTCTGATATGTAGCACCGGGTAGCTAGGATGTTTATGATTCTTTTGTGATACATTTGTATATTTATCTTGTTGTGGGATGTTTATGTAAACATGACTTTGTTGTGGAATTATAGTGGATGATATATATATATATATATATATATATATATATATATATATATATATATATATATATATATATATATATATATATATATATATACATATATATATATATATATATATATATATATATATATATATATATATATATATATATATATATATATATATATATATATATATGTTTGATGTTATCAATGTTTAGATTTTCCGCTTTTATTCTAAATATTGAGATGAGGGTGTAAGGACTAGGTTCCTCTGTTGCATAGTTACCCCACTATTGCATATCTTTTGTTGAGCAGGTGTTGTATGTTTTAATTTCAAGCGTAATGTGACGCGCCTCTTTTATACCATATTTATAATTATACTCTGGTGAAATCCTTATTATGTGATTATTTGGGGGTATAGAAAAGGGGTGTTACATTAAGTGGTATCAGAGCCAGTGTTGAGTCAGTTGTGTCTGTCTTGTTGTTGTGTTGGTTGAACGGTTGTTTAACCTTTTTGTTATTTTTGGGAATGGTCAGAATATGGCTGGTCGTAACGACAATGCGATGGCTGCTGCTTTAGAAGCAATGGCCAGGGCAGTGCAAGGTGCACCGAACGTGAATGCTAATGACGAGTTCAGGAAGAATCAACCACCGGTCTTCAAAGGAAGATTTGATCCCGATGGTGCTCAAATTTGGTTGAAAGAGATTGAAAGGATCTTCAGAGTTATGGACTGTGAGGAGAGGAATAAGGTGAGACTTGGGTCTCACATGCTGAAGGAAGAAGCCGACGATTGGTGGGTCGGTATGCGTCAAGTTCTTGAGGTAGATGATGAAGAGATAACTTGGGAATTATTTCGAGTGAGTTCTTGAGGAAGTATTACCTTGAAAGTGTGAAAGGGAAGAAGGAGATGGAGTTCCTTGAACTGAAACAAGGTAGTATATCTGTGGTGGACTATACTGCTAAGTTTGTGGAGTTGGTTCAATTCCATCCTCACTATGCTGTAATTACGGATGAGTTCTCAAAGTGTATTAAATATGAGAATATTTTGCGTCCCGAGATTAAGCAAGTTGTGGGATATCAAAGGATAATAAGGTTTACGAATTTGACGGAATGTTGTAGAATCTTCGAGGAAGATAGCAAGGCTCGTTCTACACATTACAAAAGTTTGAATGAGAGGAAGGGAAAGCAACAAGCTAGAAGTGGACCTTATGTGAGACCTGTTGATAAGGGCAAGCATAGGAGAAACTTTGATAAGAGATCTGGAGGAGGAGGTTCCGGTTCCGTTAAGTGTTACCAGTGTGGTGGAATGAGTCATAAATCATTTGAGTGCGGGAAGACCGTAGTGAAATGTTCTAACTGTGGAGGCCTTGGGCATGCTACTACAGATTGTATGAGGAATGTAGTGAAGTGCTATAATTATGGAGAAGTGGATCACATTAGTACTAAGTGTACTAAGCCGAAACAAGCTCAAGCGGGCGGAAAGGTGTTTGCATTAGCTGGGTCAGACACTACTAGTGCAGATCGTTTGATTAAAGGTACATGATTTATTAATAATACGCCTTTATTTGCTATTATTGATACTAGAGCGACTCATTCGTTCATTTCTCGTGAGTGCGCTAAGCGTTTGAATTTGTTCGTGACTTCTTGGGGTGGTGACATGGTTATTGAGACTCCCGCTTCGGGGTCGGTAACTACATCTTTGGTGTGTGTAAGTTGTCCTTTAACCATGTATGGTAAAGATTTCATCATGGATTTAGTGTGTTTGCCGTTGGAGGGATTGGACGTAATATTGGGTATGAACTGGTTGCAATTTAATAGAGTTCATATAGATTGCTATCACAAGTTAGTGAGGTTTCCTTTCTTTTGAAGATGATGAAGATGAGAGTTTCCTATCCACTAAAGAGTTGAAGAAACTTTTAGCGGACGAAGCTCAATTGTTCGGTTTGTTTGTATCATTGTCGGTGGAGAGTAAAGTTGAGCTCGATGTGTTCCCAGTGGTGTGTGATTTTCAAGAAGTGTTTTCGGAGGATATTAAGGACGTACCTCCGGAAAGAGAAGTTGAGTTTTCTATTGATCTAGTTCTGGATACTAGACCAGTTTCGATGGCACCGTATCGTATGTCGGCATCGGAGTTGGTAGAATTGAAGAAGCAATTGAATGACTTGTTGGACAAGAGATTTGTAAGGCCAAGTGTTTCTCCTTGGGGTACTCCGGTATTGTTGGTAAAGAAGAAGGATGGAAGTATGTGGTTATGCATTGATTATCGACAATTGAACAAGGTGACAATTAAGAACAAGTATCCGCTTCCAAGGATCGATAATTTGATGGACCAATTGGTTAGTGCGTGTGTTTTTAGCAAGATTGACTTAAGATTGGGATATCACCAGATTCGTGTGAAAGAAGAGGATATTCAAAAGACAACCTTTAGGACACGGTATGGCCATTACGAATATTCTGTGATGTCATTCAGGGTTTCTAATGCGCCGGGTGTGTTTATGGAATACATGAATCGTATTTTTCATGAACAATTAGATCGTTTTGTGGTTGTGTTCATCGACGATATTTTGATTTACTCTAAGTCTCAAGAGGAGCATGAAGAGCATTTAAGGATTGTGTTACAAATTTTGAAAGAGAAATAATTATATGCTAAGTTGTCAAAATGTGAATTTTGGTTGTCGGAAGTAAGTTTTCTTGGACATGTTATTTCCGATAGTGGTATTAGTGTTGATCCATCCAAGATTGATACGGTGATGCAATGGGAGGCTCCTAAATTGGTTACAGAGATTCTAAGCTTTTTGGGCTTGGCGGGTTATTATCGGAGGTTTATTGAGGGATTTTTCGAAGTTGGCACTTCCGTTAACGCAATTGACTTGTAAAGAAAAGGCTTTTATTTGGGATATTAATTGTGAAAATAGTTTCATTGAGCCAAAAAGAAGGTTGACGACGGCGCCAATCTTGATTTTGCCAAATCCGACAAAACCATTTGTGGTTTATTGTGATGCTTCTTTGACAGGTTTAGGTGGTGTTTTGATGCAAGATGGAAAAGTTGGGGCTTATGCCTCAAGACAATTGAGAGTGCATGAAAATAATTATCCTACACATGACTTGGAGTTAGCGGTTGTGTTGTTTGTTTTAAAAATTTGGAGGCACTATCTTTATGGTGCAAGATTCGAAGTTTTTAGTGATCACAAGAGTTTGAAATATTTATTTGATCAAAAAGAATTGAACATGAGACAAAGAAGGTGGTTAGAACTTTTGAAGGATTATGATTTTGGTTTGAATTACCATCCGGGTAAGGCAAACGTGGTGGTCGATGCTTTTAGTCGGAAGTTGTTACATATGTCCGCATTGATGATGAGAGAATGGGAACTTTTGGAGAATTTTAGATACTTGAGTTTAGTTTGTGAAATGACACCGAGAAGTGTGAAACTTGGTATGCTACATGTTACGAATGACTTTCTTGTAACCGTAATTGAAAAGCAAAAGTTGGATTTGAAGTTCGTTGATTTAATGATGAATGAGAATGAGGATTTCAAGGTTGATAATTTTGGAGTTTTGAAATTTCGTGGTCGTATTTGTATTCCCGATGATGCGGAGTTGAAAAGGATGATATTGGAAGAAGGACATCGAAGTAACTTAAGTATTCATCCGGGAGCGAATAAAATGTATCAAGATTTGAATAAAATCTTTTGGTGGTCCGGATTAAAGAGGGATGTAGCTCGATTCGTGTATCCATGTTTAACTTGTCAAAAGTCTAAGGTGGAACATCAAAAGCCTAGTGGAGTGATGCAACCGTTGGACATTCCGGAGTGGAAATGGGATAGTATATCGATGGATTTTGTTACAGGATTGCCGAATACGCAAAGAGGTCATAATTCTATTTGGGTAATCTTTGATAGGCTTACTAAATCTTTTCACTTCATTCGAATTGATATTAGTTATCCTTTGGAGAGGTTAGCCGAGCTTTATGTTCTTGTGGTTGTGAAGTTACATGGAGTTCCTAAGAGTATTGCATCGGATAGAGATCCTAGATTTACATCGAGGTTTTGGGAGAGTTTGCAAAAGGCTTTGGGTTCTAAGCTAAGATTGAGCTCGACTT
This sequence comes from Lathyrus sativus, assembly GCA_963859935.3. Classification (NCBI taxonomy): domain Eukaryota; kingdom Viridiplantae; phylum Streptophyta; class Magnoliopsida; order Fabales; family Fabaceae; genus Lathyrus; species Lathyrus sativus. Next base: position 644,009,583 of record OZ012737.1, on the reverse strand, counting down.
ATCATCTGCAAATGGATGGTCAAACCGAGAGGAAAATTCAATCGTTGGAGGATTTATTGCGTGCTTGTGTGCTCGAGCAAGGTGGTGGTTGGGATAGTTATTTGGCGTTGATTAAGTTCACCTACAATAACATTTTTCATTCAAGTATAAGTATGGTACCATTTGAGGCTTTGTATGGTCGGAGATGTCGAACACCTTTGTGTTGGCAAGAAACCGGTGAGAGGTCGATATTTGGACCGGAGATGGTACAACAGACGACAGAGAAAGTGAAGTTTATTCGGGAAAAGATGAAAGCTTCTCAAAGTAGACAGAAGAGCTATCATGACAAGAGAAGGAAAGATCTTGAGTTTCAAGAAGGCGACCATGTATTTTTGAGAGTTACACTGGTTATGGGTGTGGGTCGTGCTTTGATGTCGAGAAAGTTGACTTCTAATTGTATTGGTCTGTATCAGATTACTGCACTAGTTGGTGTTGTGGCTTATCGTGTGGCGTTGCCTCCGAATCTTTCGAATTTGCATGATGTATTCCATATTTCGCAAATTCGGAAGTATGTTTCGGATCCATCACATGTTATTCCTATGGACGAGGTTGAAGTGAGAGATAACCTTACGGTTGACGCTTTACCGATTAGGATTTTGGACCGTGAAGTTAAAAAGCTAAGAAGCAAGGATATTGCGCTTGTGAAGGTAGCGTTGGGAGACGCTTCGGAAGCCAATATGACTTGGGAACTAGAGAGTGGGATGCGAGAGTCGTAACCGGAGTTGTTTGAATCAGGTAATACTTTCGAGGACGAAAATTTATAAAGCAGGGGAGAGTTGTAACGCCCCGATTCTGATTTCCCATTTTTGTTAAGTCTTTTATTTTATTTGGATGAGTATTATTTTATTTGTGGAATTGGTGTGTTAATATGTTATGTTTGCATATTGTGTTATTTTATCGTTTTGAGAGTTTTCGGGGAAATTAGGTTGGAGGATATTTTAGATATTTCTTAATTAATGTTAAGTTAAAATTTTGTGAGAAAATGAACTATTAGATATTTTGAGAGAAAAAGAAATAGAAGAGAATTAGAAATATAATGATATAAGAGAGAAAGAGGAGAGGAAAGAAAAAGAAGGAAGAAAAGAGAAAGAAAGAAGAAAAAGGAGAGAAAGAAAGAGGAAGAAGAGAAAAGAGAAGAAAAAGAGGAAAAAGCTTGGAATTCTTCGAAACAACTTCTAGGAATCGATTTAATCGGGTAAGAGTGTGAAATCTTATTATCTTATCAATGTATATCATTATGTATGGGTTTGTTGGATTGTTTTGGTTGTTTTTCTACATTTTCCAGTTTAGGTCAAAATTGGTAGAATCGATAGAAGCCGATGTTTTTACTGTTAGAATTCGAACTAGATTGTGTAGTTTAGTCGAGGAATGTTAGGCCAAGACTATTGAAATTTGTTTGATTGAAATCGGGTGATTTTGTGACTTTTTGATGTTCTTGGATAATGGAGGGTTTGAGTAGCGACGAAATCGCTAGGCGAATCACTAGCGAGTGAGGTAGCGAGGTGTTCGCTAGGCGAGCACGCAGCGAGCTTCCAGTGAACACTCCCAGACTTGGACAGAACCAAAAAGACCCAAACTCACTGGAGCGAGTGGAGCAGTGAAGGACTCGCCATTCCGCTCGCCTAGCGAGTATGCTAGCGAGCATGACAGTACACCATTTTATGTTTTCTTTGATCCAACGTCGATTCTTCGACTCGGATATTGATCAACCTTATTCCAAATGTGTAGCTTGTGTGTTGTTATATGATATGTTGTGGGTAGCCGTATGGCGTGAATCCTAGATTGTGGAATTTATTGTGAATTGTGGCCTTTTGGAAAATGATTGCATTGCTTAAATTAAATGTGAATGCATGATAATTGTGATAGAATTCATTACCGTTTGGCGTAATTGAATGTGAATGTATGTAGATTGTATGTGATAGAATGAGATGAATGCACAAATATATATTGTGAATATGTATGCATTTCAAGAGTGTCTTGAGTCATTTTTGCATGTGAAGCATAATGATGTGCATTCTTGTGTTGTGTGATTCTTATGAGAATCCGTTGTAACATCGTGTGCCTATCTGAGGTGTGAGTGATGATTACAAATGATTGTGTGCCTATGTGAGGTGTGAGCAATCCTTAAACATTGTGTGCCTATGTGAGGTGTGAGCAATGGGTGTAACATTGTGTGCCTATGTGAGGTGTGAGCGATGATTACCAATGATTCTGTGCCTATGTGAGGTGTGAGCAATCCATAAATATTGTGTGCCTATGTGAGGTGTGAGCAATGGGTGAACATCGTGTGCCTATGTGAGGTGTGAGCGATGGTTCCAAGAAGTTCTTGAGCGAACTTGTGATGATTGAGTCGGTATCGCATTGCATTTGGATAGAGTCGTGAGTCGGTCTCTATGATTTGCATTTATCATCTTTATAATTGTGCATTGGTGAATAAACATAAATGTGTATGTTTAAGTGGAATGATGAGAATTGTGAAAGTATGCATGATGAATATGCTTGGTTATATATATATATATCAATACATTGTGATGTATATGAGTGAGTTGTGATGAATTATGGTGAGAATGCAGAATATGTGTATTTATATGCTAAGATATATAATTATATGCATTGTTATTATGGTAATATTTCTCACCCTTCTGCTGTTTTATGATGCTCTATGAGGCATTGTAGAGTAGGTTTGCTGGAGGTCTTTTTGTGAAGCGTGTCTTCATTCTTTTGGTCGGTCGGCTCTGATATGTAGCACTGGGTAGATAGGATGTTTATGATTCTTTTGTGATACATTTGTATATGTATCTTGTTGTGGGATGTTTATGTAAACATGACTTTGTTGTGGAATTATACTGGATGATATATATATATATATATATATATATATATATATATATATATATATATATATATATATATATATATATATATATATATATATATATATATATATATATATATATATATATATGTTTGATGTTATCTATGTTTAAATTTTCCGCTTTTATTCTAAATATTGAGATGTGGGTGTAAGGACTAAGTTCCTCTGTTGCATAGTTACCCCACTGTTGCATATCTTTTGTTGAGCAGGTGTTGTATGTTTTAATTTCAAGCGTAATGTGACGCGCATATTTTATACCATATTTATAATTATACTCTGATGAAATCCTTATTATGTGATTATTTGGGGATATAGAAAGGGGGTGTTACACATACCTCTTTCCACCTAAGCGTTCTATCTGAATTGGTCCCATTAAATCCATATAGAGAAGTTCCAACGCTCTAGAAGTAGTCTGATGTTGCAACATTGGGATTTACATCTTGGTTTGCTTCCTAATTTCACACTCACAACAGACTTTCCCTTTTTTAATCTTGAATTCTGACATTCCTCTGATGACTCCTTCAGATATGATTTCTTTCATTCTTTTTAGATGAAGGTGTTCAATTTTCTGATGCCATAACTTCACTTCATCCTCATTGGTTATTGAACATGTGGAAGAGTAAGAAGTTATTTGAGGTTCCCACAGATTACAGTTGTCTTTAGACCTTATACCCTTCATCAGAATATCATATTTCTCATTTTTGACCAAACATTCTGATTTTGAGAAACTGACCAACAAACCTTGATCACACAACTGACTAATGCTAATAAGATTAGCAGTTAATCCTTTCACAAGAAGAACATCTTCTAAATTAGGAGAACCAACACACAATAATTTTCCCACTCCTTTAATTTCTCCTTTAAATCCATCACCAAATCTGACATAACTTGTAGGATGAGATTTGATATCCACTAGATACTTTTGAACCCTTGGCATATGCATAAAGCATCTACTGTCAAAGTATAAGTCTTCTTTAGTTGAAGATTTAAGAAAGTGTGAGCTATAAGGTTCACATCCTTGTTGATAGACATTCTCCTTTTAATCACTTGATTAGCCTTAGAATAAGCTGAAGATTATTGATCTCCATACGATTTATAACAGAAAAGCTTTATATGACCATACTCACCACAATAATGACACCTCCAAGTAGATCAAAAATTATTTTGAGGTTCATCATGTCGGCCAAGATGTTGTAAGATGTGGTTGGACATTGTGACCATCTTATCCCTTTCGGGAGGAGAGAACTTTTCTACAGACCTTTTCTTTTGTTGATTATCAGATGGATAATCACCTCATGAATTTCTATCCTCTTTCATCATATCAGATCCATTTCTCATCCTTCTTAAGGCGTCTGTCATATTATTAAGCTTAGAATTCAAGAGAGTTACCTCATATTGCAGATGAGAAATAATATATAATAGTTCCTCCTTCTCATTCTCCAGTTCAACTGTGATCTTTCTCTGATCTTCCTCTATCTTAAGACTTTATTCACACTTGTCACAAGTTTCCTTATAAGACACATCCAGATCTTCATAGAGGAAATTTTCATCACAAGATTCTACTTCATTTGCCCATCTTCCAGACAGAGCAGTCACAAGTTTGACTTTCTCAAAGTTAGATTCATCTTCTGACTCATCATTATCAGACCAAGATACAAACAAACCCATTTTCTATTTCTTGAGATAGGTGGGACATTCTGGCTTGATGTGACCAAAACCCTCACACTCATAACATTTTATTCCTTTGCTTTGACTTGACTTCTCTTCAGTCCGGACATTTTTTAAGAGTCGTTGTTATTTCTGATGTTAGATGTGATGTTCTTGATACCTGGTCTTCCTTTTCTGTCCATTTTCTTCAGAATTATGTTGAATTTCTTTCCAAGTAATACAATGGTTTTTCACAGTCCTTTATCAGTATCTAGGTCATCTTGAGCTTCTTTATCTTCAGTGTTGAAAACAAAGGCTATGCTCTTGTTCTTCTTCTCAGACCTGACATTAATAACCATTTCAAAAGTTTTAAGTGAACCAACAAGTTCATCAACTTTTATGTTGTTGATATCTTGAGCTTCTTCAATGGAAGTTACTTTCATATCAAACCTCTTGGGGAGGGACCTGAGGATCTTCCTAACTAGTTTTTCTTCTGATATTTTCTATCGCAGAGCATTAAAGGCATGAGCTGTTTCAAGAATATTCATTTGAAAGTCATGGATACTCTCATCCTCCATCATCTTCAGATTTTTGAACTTGGTAGTCAGCAGTTGAAGTCTGGACATCTTTACCTTAGATGTGCCTTCATGAGTTATCTTAAGAATTTCCCAAGCATCCTTAGCTACAGTGCAAGTGTTGATAAACCTAAACATATTTTTGTCAACTCCATTGAATAAAGCATTCAATGCTTTTGATTTTCCAAAAGCAGTTTCATCTTCCTTCTTGGTCCAGACCTCTTTTGGCTTCAAGGTCTCTTTCCCATTTTTATCTTTAACCACAGGCTGATCACAACCCTTGATGATAGCCTTTCAAGTTTTGTTATCCATAGATTTTAAGAAAGCCACCATACGTGCCTTCCAATAGTCATAGTTAGGTCCATCTAAGACTGGGGGCATGTTAACATTTCCTCCTCCTTCCTTATCCATAATATCATAATACAAACTCCTTGGAGCTCACCCAAAAATAGAATAGGGTGATCTACTCTGATGGCTATTGAAATTCTGACACTTTAAGACTGATGTCCCAACACCAAAACACAATGTCAAGACAGATGTTAAGACACCATCTGCTGACAGAAACCAACCAAATGTAGAAACTTAAATGACAGAAAGATAAACTAACACCATTAGTTGTTAATCCAGTTCGGTGCAATTCATCTACATCTGGGGGCTACCAAGCCAGGAAGAAAATTTACTATAATAGTATTAGTTCAAAGCTAAACTCCCTCGTTTATAACTTATCACCTAATCACTACCCGTGCAAACGTCTCACCTAAGAACTCCAAGATATGAGAAACCTCTCTCACTTTCTACCAGTCACAAACCAGTGACAATTCAACAAGACCAAAATAGAAGTAAACACACTTCCAAGTACAATACTTAGTTTTACTTAAAAGTTTCAACTAAGAATAATAGGCTCTTGCTTAAAAGCTTAAATTTAACGATCAACAATTAACAATCAGTCAACTCAATGCATCAAAACTAGTACGTAGAATAGTGACATACAAAGAAAACACATCAAACCCTAAAGAGACTCCAATGCATGGCTAATCTTTATTCTTCAAATTCCACGCTTTCTTAGATTTAGAAAATCCCTTTAAATAAACATCACAGTAGCATGGTCTTGGGCTTCTTTAAGCGCAAATCATCCAAAATCAGCTTTCAATCATTGACATAATTTCCTGCACAATAATAAGAACAAAATACAAAGTTTCCTAAAATATCTCCAAGATCCTTTTTTTTTATGAAACCAAATCAAATCTGCAATGTTCCTAAAATATCACTGCTTAGTTGCGCCTATATGAGAACTAAAATCATCCAGAATCTCATATTTAAAAATCAAATCTTCAAGGATTTAAAATGCAGAATTGTTCTAATGTTCTGGTATAACATGTCACAATATCGGTCAAAACATCTGTCAAGAAAAGTAACAACAAATTCTAATGTACCAGTTGGTCAAGATGTCATGACATCTTGCTCAACATCTAACTGTGATACATGTTTTTCCAAATTAAATATGTTTTACCAAAATTGTTGCCAATCATAAAATCATAGATCTAACAAAATCAATTATAAATATCGCAAATTAATGAAAAATTCAAATTTAAATTTTATAATATTGTAAAATAAAAACAAAAACGTGTGAGGTAGGAAGAAAAAAAGTGAAAAAGAAGAAACATAACGAAAATGAAGTACAAGATGGGGAGGTGGAAAAAGTGCTGGAGAAAGGTGATATACGAATATGGTAGCACGACAACTCGTGTTGCGACAGTTTATGCATAGTATTTCTCATTTCTCTATCTCTATTATCTCTTTTCACTTTCTAACTTCAACAACGTGATTATTAAAATACATCATGAATTACTTCTCACTTCAAATTTGCTTTGATTTATTTAATTTACTTTTGAATCTGTCTTATACATTTTATGTCTAATTTGCAATATGGTTTGCTCTGAAGCTAGCAACAATGTGTTTTCTAAATTTATTTAACTAACTCTAACTATAGTTACAACTATAACTACTATATGCAAATTACCTTTCTCACCATTATTTTCTTATTATAATCGTTTCAATGCAGTTAGTTTTAAGTAACGCTATTGTTTTAGTCTAACTCTTTCAAACTACAGAGACTCTCATCATCTCAGAAACAATTTTACATCAACTTGTAAACTTTGTTATTCATAAACCTTTTGATTTCTCTAGCCTATATTTCTTACAAATTAAGGTTCCATTCAAAGTTTCTATTACTGATTGCATGCTCTTGATGGAACAGTGGAGCAAATTCCAAAAGTTAACTCAAGCATCTTGTACTTTCCTCACCGTCATACCGAGCATGCATGTGAACCTGTCAATTTTTGTGCTGACTTCAAAATTCCATCCAAAATTTCAGGTAGAGTTGCAGGTATCCGTTGTAGGGCTGTCAGAACAAAACAATTAATGGAAGTTCAAAATATGAAGTTTTTTTGTGAGAGAGAAAAATTAATTTTTTAATGGCTAACTAACAAAAGTTACCAACAACTAAAGTTATTTATAAAAGTAATGAAGGTTAATTTTGAAACAAAAATAGGCCACTCCAAATACTTTTATATATATATATATATATATATATATATATATATATATATATATATATATATATATATATATATATATATATATATATATATATATATATATATATATATATATATATATATATATATATATATATATATATATATATAACATTAATTTGCGATATAAAAATTCAAAAAATGATGTTGAATCAATTTTATTTCACAAAACACTTTTAAGAAAATGTATTTTCCTCACAATCATTTTTTACTACAAAACTAATTTTCTAACCAAATATATAAAAAGTACTTACTTTTAAAAGTGATTTAGAAAACGGTAGATAAATACTAACTAGTTAAAGATTAGAATATATAGAATACAGTGCATTCAAAAAGATATATAACAAGTCATGCAATGTTCAATTTAGTCTTTAGGTGTAAATAATGCAATCGTGAACAACAACAAAAATGTCATGAATTTAAGAAAATAACAATAAAGGCATGCATTGTTTGCTTAATCTTTAGATGTAAATAAAATAAGCATGGATAACAATATATTCTCATGAATTTAAGCATGAATAACAATATGTTTTCATGAATTTAAGAAAATAACAACAAATTTATGTGATTAACAAAATATACTTTAGACTCTCAGAAAATAGCTCTCCAACGACATGATTTTTCAACTTGAAATTAATGTGATTAAAAATGAGATTTGTGACGTAATAAACACAACGCTAAATATTCAAAATAATAAAATAATGAACATCAAGTTATCACATGGGGAGATTTTAAAATTTTCGAAAATGTTGTGACGTGTAAAAACACGTCCCTAATGAAATTTCAAAAGTTAAATAATTTATAGGCGAATCTTGGTGGCGGAAAGACGATTTTCGGTGGCAGAAAGGCGATTTCCGACGAGCTTATGTGGCCGAAAGGCGATTTCGTATGGTTAAAACTTCTAATCTTCGAATTAGGGACAAAATCATGGGGTACAACATTTAAAACGTGGCTAGAGCTTACAATTTCTAGGATAAATGGGATGTGGTTGCAGTCGGACGAAGAAACAGGCTGTAATGACACCTTCGACGATGACATTAGACCTGATAATGGAGGAACAAAAAGAAGAACCACTAGAAGAGTCATAAGAAGCGTAATTACATCGACCATTGTCGGATATCATCGGAGGTAATTAATTAGATTTTAATGGAACTAAAATTGAATATAATGCACCAACAATTATATATGGGGAAATCAAAGTCATTATTATTGAACAGGATATCTAATCTGAGGTGATATATTGGGAGCATGCATTGACTATGTATACACTGGGACAAGAACTATCGATGAATGTGTGGAATTTTGCAGCTTTTCCTGAATTGTATTATAATGAAGAAGGATACTTTATCATTATATTTCGATCAAAAATTGATCGTGATGTCGTTTTGATGCGAGGTTTATATACAACTCTCACTTTCTCTCAAACAATTTTAGTAGATAAAGCCAACTCACTTAAAAGTTCTAAACTGTTAAAGATTATAGTTAAAAGTTCTAAGCAATTTTTTTGTTATAACAGTTTCAAAGAAGTAATTTTTTACTGATCCTATTGTTTTACTCTAACTCTTTCAAAGTACTTTTTCTGGAAAAAATTTACATCAATAGCCCATTCACTTGAAAGCTCCCCATTACATATCTCTCTTACGGATTGCAAAGGATTGCAGAACCTGGCAGTAAGGGAAGATACTTTCCTTTTCTTTTTCCTTTCTTTTCTTCTTTTTCTTTCTTTTTATTATTTCTTCTACTCCTCTTTTATTTTCTATTTTATTTTTATTGCTTCTTGATTTTAAGTTTCAATTATCTTTTCTATTCTTTCATATGTTAAAGAACTTTGGAAGGGGAAGAATAGGCTGGAACTTTGTGATACTGAGTGATTATCTTGTAAGAATCGGTTAGCCCATAATGCACATTATATTCTTTCTGTGTGGTTTTACAAAGTTGCAGTGTATTGAGCCAATGACTAGTTAGGGCTGAATTTATTTGATTGATTTTGATTTAGATATTTTTTCTTATAATGGAGATTTTAGGGTTATAACTATTTTTTTTTATAAGCAAATATTATTATAAAGAGATTAAGAGAGTTTCAAGACAATAATACAACAACCACTTTCAGGTTTTGGACTACTACAAGAAACGAAACGGAAATTTAAACCACTCGTAGAGGCTACAATGCTTACTATCCTTCCTACCTAGAATCAACCAATTCCACGATGAAACTTTAATATCGAAAACAATGTCGTCTATGTCAAAAGTTGCATGATTGAAAATAATATTATTTCTAGCCCTCCATAAAATCCAGCACGAAAAAAACCAAATTGATGAGAAGATCTTATTATCTTTGCACCGGCCCGAAATTCTCGAATACCAAGTCTTCGCATGAAGATAACTATCCTCCGATATGAACCCAATATCAACCCATTCGCAGATCTTATTCCAAACCAACAAGGATTTAGAGCACGAGAAAAATAGATGAGAAAAGTCCTCAAGACTAGACGAACAGAAAGCACAATCTAAAAGTTGAGTATCAACAATCACCCTGCTTTTCAACAAGTTTGACTTAGTAGGCAGCCTATCTAACGCCATCCTCCAAATAAAAATTTGAATTTTTTCCGGTAGAACCATTTTCCAAAGGTTCTCCAGAAAAATTACGCTATCGCTTTGAAGGTCAAACTCCGATACGGAAGAATTTAAAGCGGAGTAGAAAGAACTAACCTTGTACGAATGAGACTCATCAAGAATCCAATTCAAATTATCAGCAACATCTAACTTTGCTTCAAACTGATCCAAAAGCGACTTTAATTCTGTCCATTCTGGTTGATGAGTGGAATCTATATCTGTCAACAATTCACTCAAATTCCAAATCCATTGACCGTCTTCCCAAGCTCCCAACTCACTAACACTTACGACTTTACGGGAACAGCCCTGAAATAGACGCGGAAATCTACTTTTAAGCGGTACCTCTCCGATCCAGATGGACTGCCAGAAAGCTGTATCACTACCGTCACTAGTCTTGCAATCCATGAACTGACAGAATTCCACGGGGGAACCGTTGCTATAACTAGAGAAAGTATCCTTCATCCAATTTGAGTCAAATTTTGAACCACCGGCATCAGCATAAGTCTGCACCTTCAAACTCAAATTACCATATCTGAGATTTAACGTCGATCTCCAGATGTCATTACCGCCGTTTTGAAATCTCCACAACCATTTTGCTATAAGGGCTCTATTAAAAAGACCAACATGTTTAATACCAAGTCCTCCGTTCTCCTTAGATTTGCAGATATCATTCCAAGATACCCAAGAGATGAATTTATTATTGGAATTTCCAGCCCATAGAAAACACCGTTGGATAGCAATAATATCTTTCACAATTTTCTTGGGAGCCTTGAAAAAAGCCAAGGAATGAATAGGCATGTTGACTAAAACCGAGTTAATGAGGAAAACTCTACCTCCCATCGACAAATTTCTCCCAGCCCAATTAGAGAGTTTATTCCTCAACCGAGACAAAACCGGATTCTAGAAGGATTTCCGACGATGATTACCTCCTACCACAAGACCAAGGAAACTGAGGGGCAGCCTACCAGATTTACAATGCAGAAATTCTTCTGCTGCATCAAGGAACGCAGTTTCAACACCTATTCCGTAAAGGCAGCTTTTAGAAAAATTAATCTTCAGACCAGAGCTAAATTCAAACGCACGCAGGATCTCCTTGAAAATCCAAATATTAGAAAACGATCCATCTCCTATAAGCAGAGCATCATCGGTGAATTAGAGCAGGTTTGCAGTGGCTTGACCGTTGATCTTGAATTCATTTAATAAGTTATCGGCAGCTGCAACTCTAACTAAACAAGAAAGACCTTCTGCAACTATGGCAAACAGATACGGTGCCAACGGGTCGCCCTGCTTTAGACCTCTTCCAACCTTAAAATCCTTCGAAGGGCTTCCGTTAATAAGGATCGAAACAAAACTATTAAAGATAGAGCCTCGAATCCACTTCATCCAAATTAAACCGAAACCCATCTTGACAAGCATATCTTCAAGGTAAGACCAGTCCACACAATCGTAGGCTTTAGCGAAGTCGACTTTGAAAAACAGACACTCCTTCTTAAATCTCTTAGCATAGTCTGCTAATTCATTGGCCAAGAGAACCCCGTCATAAATTTGACGCCCCGGGATGAAATCCGCTTGGGACGGGGAGATAAGTTTGTGAATGACCTTGTTTAAACGGAAAGCTAGCATCTTGGAGATAATCTTATTGACACAGCTAACCAAAGTAATAGGTCTGAAATCTTCAAACTTTTGAGGATTATTAATTTTCGGCACTAGCGATATGAACGATGATACGAACACCTTGGGCAGAACTCCAGTCTTGAAGAATTCCAGGATGCAATTGGTGAAATCCTATCCAACAATGTCCCAGCAAGATTTTATGAATTTAAAATTAAATACATCAACACTTGGGCACTTGTTACCGTCGCAGTTAAAAACTGCCTTTCTCACATCAGCTGGGTTGAATTCAGATTCAAGAAGACATTTGTCCTCCTCATCAAGTCTTGTAGCCAAGTCAAAGTCACTTCTGACTTTAAACGAATTCTGCTGCATATATTTACCCATAAAAAACTTCACCGCTTCAAATTTAATTTCCTTAGGATCATCTAATAACCTGCCTCCCACTATAATCGCTGAAAGACGGTTCGACGAATTCCTAAATTTTAGGGAATCGTGGAAAAACTTAGTATTACGGTCTCCATTTTGCAGCCATCTAACCCTGGATTTCTGGGCCAGCATGCTCTCTTTGATCCTCAAATTTTTCCACATTTCCTCTTGATGCTGCGTCTTTCGCCTAACCAATTCATCACCAGTTAGGTTAGCTTCCTCAGTAGAGACCATCTCCAACTTATTAAACTCAGCAACGTTTTTCTCAATAGATAAATCCAGCCAACCAAAAACATTGATATTCCAATGTCTGAGGTCTGTTTTCAGAGCTTGAAGTTTCTTAACCAGAATGTTACAGTAGGATCCTGTAGCTTTGTAAGAGTTCCACGATTGTGTAACAAAAGAGATGAAATCCTTATGATAAAACCAGCAATTGAAAGTCCTAAAAGGCTTTGGCCCCCAATTTACGAAATTGGACTTCAACCATACCGGTCGGTGATCTGATATGTCTCTATCCCCCACCACTTGATTCTTCATAGAAAAAAATCTATAACCCGATCATCAACCAATATTCTGTCTAATCTACTTCTGCTCTTACCATTTAAGCTGAACCAAGTGAAACGACTTCCGAATACTGGTAAATCCGTTGCATTGAAGCTTTCAATGAAATCATTAAACTCCTTCATATCCCTACTGTTGTTGCCACTAAGGCCTTGCCTTTCCTCACCATTTTTCACCGAGTTAAAATCACCCCCACAATCCAACCAACATCAAGGTATTTGCTTTTAATATTAATTAGATGACTCCACAACCTTCTCTTATCAGCTGACCTGCACGGTGCATAAACATTGATAACAATCAAATTATGATTATTCCAAACTAGGTGCAATCCTAAGAAACCTTTCCCACTGAAACTAGACACAACTGATATTCTAGAAGTATTCCATATGGTTAGGATACCTCCTGATTTGCCGACAGAATTCTGAGCTGACCAATCCTTGTCAGGGTTACTCCACAAACTATTAACAATATCAACTTCCATCTTATTGATCTTGGTTTCCTGGATCATGCATAAATCTGCATTTCCTCTTTGCAAAATTTGAGAAATTCTCCATCTCTTTAAGGTACTACAACATCCTCTAACATTGAAGGAAACAAGATTCATTGACCAGCAGTAGCTACAATCTTCTTACCAAAAGCAACATCCTTATCTACCTTATCCAATTTTCTCAAGATGTGCCCAAGGTGCTCTTCATCTTCACCCTGTATTCCCATAGCTTTAATATAATTACCCAGTTTAGATGGAACATCTTCAATGATCCTTCTACATCTCGAATCACCTCTTTCCACATCAGTATCTGTAACCGATTCACAGCGTAATAAAGCAGAACAATAACCTGAAGTATCTTCAGCCAGGTTACTCTTCTTCCTTTCCTCCTTATGAAATTCCTTCGACTCAGAATGGGGATCAACCATAGGAGCCGCGAGAAGCAGGGAGAGGAATAATAAGAAGGGGTGTAGGGTATCTTAATACTATTATATATAGATCTTGTTAAGTAATTTTTTTCTTTTTGGCTTTACCTCTAGATCCAGGCCCAATACATCCTCCAGAAGGCCCAATACATCCTTCAGAAGGCCCACTGATATGTAGTGGCAGACCCAAATCTACCTTCAAATCCCCATTAGGCCCTAAATTTACTGCTTTAGATTTATGTAGTTCCAAATGAACCAAAAAATTATCTGATTTAGTTCCTCTTGAACGAGTCAGAACAGCTGGATTCTTTAGGTTACACTCTCTTGTCCCATCACCTTCTGCACTTTGTTCTAAGCTATCCCCTACAGCAGATTCATTGTCTAACACTGAAAAATCCAGATCTACCTTTTGAGCTTCTAATATAGGTGCTCTGACTCCTGTATCAGAATATGAAAGGATGTTTTCAACACTCTCTTCCTCCTCAGTAATCAATTTAAATGCAAGACAATCATAAGAATTGATTACTCTGATTCATTGTACCTTTAATTGTTGTGTAAGAACTCAATATCAATATTATCCACACATAATATTTAGCCTCCTTATTAAAAAAATTTAAAAATAACAAAATAATTATATAATCTTTATAAGGCCTTAACTGAGCGTTACACAATACCCATGCAATCCAAATATTGAAATATGGTCGTATTATAAACTAATTTAATAGGATAAATCCTTTAAAGTAAAAAAAAATAGGTGAACACTTCGGTATCTTGAGATTCAATTGGGAACCAGTACCTTCATCAAATAAAACTTTCTTATTTAATACCATGTCATTTTTTATATATTTTATTTAAAAATAAATTAGTATTTTAAATCAATTTGTATTTCAAAAAATAATTATTTTATGGCATGAAAAACAAACAGATGGACATGCATACTCATATTTTTCTATCCGTTTTTCTAGTAAGCACATGTCTTTCTCGTGTCACCAAATTTATTACATAAATATTTTCAACCAAAATTAAATTAAAAAATATATTATTTTAACACATGAATTAAAAAAACAGATATATAAACACGAAAATTACATTAATATTTTAAATTAAAATAAAAATTAAATAAAAAATATTTTTTTTTATTTCTTAACGCATGTGTGATGTAAAAAGGCGGACAAACTTAGTTCCTATAATTAGGGTTTGAGGTACCGTCCTAGATGCTACTAAGAGCATCTTTAGTGGGAGTAAACTAAATGGGTAAACTAAGATACTTTTTGTGGGTCCAAAGTGATTTGTAGGATTTAAAAAATTTATAGTTGATTTGAGTAGTTTTTATTTTAATGGTGGTTGTCTATAAGAAACCAAAACTTGACCCCACATGGTATTAAATGGTTAATAAAAATCTATTATTTATTTTAAATAATTAATAAAAATGTATTATTTTTGTTAAATGATGAGTTAGAGTACGTTGCTTGTGTAGAGCACGTAAACTAATTTTAGAGCATCCCATATGCCATGTCAGCACTACTATAATGCAAATTCCTTAGTACTAACGTAAGCTATAAAGAATTTTGGTTTAACAACCCTGCATTAAAGTTGCTCTAAGACATTTTCATTTTTAATGGTGAATCATGCTTCGGCTAGTTTATTATAAACTAATTTTTAGGATTCTCTTAGTTTCTCTTTGAGTGAGACTATTTTAGGAGATACTCTTAGATCATTTTTGGTGATATTAATAATTATTTTATACAAATTTAAGTGTTCAACAATTTTTTCTAATCTTTACAAATTTGTTGTTAGACATTCCTATAATGAGGGATTAACTGTTGTAAAACATGTTTTTAGGTGGATATCGGGGTCTTTTGATGTTATTTTTAGGTGATATTTTTGCAACGTTATCCTCTTCCTCTATCAACTGTTTATATATATATATATATATATATATATATATATATATATATATATATATATATATATATATATATATATATATATATATATATATATATATATATATATATATATATATATATATATATATATATATATATATATATCCTCTTCCTCTATCAACTGTTTATATATATATATATATATATATATATATATATATATATATATATATATATATATATATATATATATATATATATATATATATATATATATATATATATATATATATATATATATATATATATATAGGCACTAAACCCTAACTTTTTATTCAGCATACAAAACACTGAACCCTATTTCTTTAGCGCTCAATTTTTCAACAGATTCTTGTTTTCACTATTTTTCATCTTTTTTTTACAGCTTTTATTTGTCAAACCAAACAAAATATAATCATGGTTGGTTACTATTTTTGTATTGTTAAAATTGTAAACAAAATAAAATTTTTAGGCTAGAAATTCTATACAATAACACGCTTTTGAGGCTGAATAAAGTTTTATTCAGCTGCAATAACATCTTCGGCATTCAGAGGTATCGGTGCTACAAGTTGAAGGCACAAGATGTTATTTGGAGTAGTAAAACTTTGTGCCGCATAATTAGCAAAGATGTTATGAAGTAATGAACATATGAGATTAAATCTATAATTGGTTGAATATTGACCACATAGTTTGTTGGAACTTTAATTAATTAATGTTGGAACATAAATTAGTTAGAGTGGGAATTGGAAACATTTGTTGACAATTAATGAGCAATAAATGAACACAAGTGAGAACTAATATAGAAGTGAATTTGAAAAGATTCATTTTAGTCCCACATTGAAGGGAATGGAAATATTAGTAGTATTTATATATTCCAACTTTGTCTATTGGGTTGTGCCCTAAAGGGCACCCAATTTTGTGAAAGGAGTGAGGACACACCCATGACCAACAAGACGCGCGCGCCGCCGTCCGTCCGTCCGGTCGGCTCGGTTCGGTCTAGATGAATTATTTTTTGGACCCGAATTTATATAATTTAATTATCATTAATTAATTAATATAATTCGGTGGAAAATTAATTAGAAAATAATTGGTCAGTAACGGCTAGATCTAGTCCCTCCCACCATTTTCTTCACTCCCCACGAATTTCTCAATCTCCCACCATTTTCTCCCCACTCAGGTGCAGTTTGCTGCCTATAAATACAGGGTAGAAATTCAGAAGTGAGTACATCGGATTTGTGGTTATTTTCACCAGATACTTTGACAGGTGTATTTCTAGACCGATTTATCAATGTGCAACTGATAATCGTAAGTTGTTTGAACGGGCTGTTTTATCCTGGAGGCGTCGTCGTAAATTCGTCTGCTTTGCATAATTTGGCAGTACGGCGAAACGTCTTAAAGAAAGCGACCTAGTACGCGACTCGTCCCGATAATTTCCTTGTGCTAAACTCTAATTTTTTCAAATCCGAAAATAACATAGTTAGCAAAAATGTTATAGATCATTTGAAAAGTTCAAAAGGATAAAATGTAAGAAGATGAGAAATGATGAAGAGTAATAATGCAAAGACTAAATTCTGTATGAAAAAAAGATTAGAAAGTGTCTCTAAGAGGTTGAATGACTATAAGGGTTATGATGGTGGCATTTTTGAAATATGGATCATCCTGTTGTCAATAGTTTTGTCTCATATTATTTTAGATTAAATAACATAATTAACGAGTCTAGTAAAAACAAATCTAATATCACTATACAAACCATACATATTTTTCAGATTTATGGAATGGCTTAGAAGTTCAAGAAATTAGATATTATATACTAAAATATTTTATTGTCATTAACTTTTATTTGATATATGGAATGACTTATAAGTCAATATGTTTCAAAGCACTTATTTTTAACTCACTCCATTTAAGAGGTGTGTATTTGTAATTTTTTCTCCAACTTTAAAATTTATTATTATTATTATTATTATATATTATTATTATGTTGTAGACAATTATACTTACGAATGGTTGCAGGGACGGATCCACCTATTATAAAATGGGAGCAGCTGACTCCACATTCTTAAATTCAATTTAAACATTGACAAAAAATATTATGATGTTTGACCCCATTAATAATATAATGATGCCCCAATATTATATGGTGATATTAATGAAACACAAAATTTCATGATACTTTATCTTTATACAAGGTGAAAACTATATTGATTATAAAATTTATGTATTTAAAAAAAATAGGGAAGTAAAAAATAGTTATTTGCTAATTTGAATAGTAAATTTAAGTCTAAGAGATTTAGTATTTTGCATTAAATTCTTATTAAGTCAAGTATTAATGTATAATCTTATATAAATAATTAAAAGATAAAACAAATTTTATTTATATATGATATAAATAATTTTAAATTGATATAAATATAGATTTGAGAGAATTATGAAAAATATCATAAATTATTTTCATTAGTTTTATTTTGCTGAAACAGTCTTACAAAATTAATTATGTTATATGACAAACTCAAATAAATTAATTCAAACAAATTCTAAATAAAAAAATTGACTAATTTAGATATTTTTTATTCACTAGAGTTATATATTTGACAGCGTTAATTTTTTTCAACACTTTCAAAATATAGAAACACTTAAAAATAATTATAATTTTTAAATATGAAGTTGTCTTCATATTTTTTTAATATAGAATTATATATTTAAATTTTGAAATCATTATTATACCAATGAAAAAACTTATTATTTTATTGCTTATTATTTGTATATTTTTTAAATAAATATTAATATTAATTAATTTTGACCCCACTTGTTGAAATCTCTTGATCCGTCCCTGTATGGTTGTTATGACTACTATCTTAATTTGTGAATTATTTTTTCTTCATATAAAAATGTTATTGATAAACTCCCACTAACCCAAAGTATTATAAAATTTATTTATGTGTATAAGTCATAGAATATGGTTAGTAATTATACTAATGAGTTTTAAATTATAGGTTATAGAATATCCACATAAGTCTAAGAATAGTAATTATATATAGGGATATCCTATTACGAGAGTAATTATATTTAACTATAAGTATATTCATAACACAATATCATACACTACTAGAAACACAGTATTTAGCCTCGGCCATTTTCCGACACTACAAGGCAAAAAACTGCCGCTACTAGCCAATTAGCCTCGGCGTAGCGTCGATGTCGGGGATAGGATAAAACAATCGAAGCTGACATTTAGCTTTGGCCAAAAAGAGTCGTGTCTACAGTAGTCTTGGTTTAGCCGTGTCTACTTTAGCCTTGGTTTAGCCGTGTCTACCTTAGCCTCGGTGAAGCCGTGTCAAAAAACAAAAAATAGTCTGGGCCTGACCGAGGCTAAAGTCAAACTCCATAAGCCAACATTATATTTAGTCTTGGTCCTGGTCGAGGCTAAAGGAACATTTTGCCTCGGTTTATTTGTGGCTAAGTTCAAACTTTATAATAACCACATTACACTAAACCAATTGATATAGAATGAATCAATCTCACCTTCCACATTATAATAACACAACATGTTAACCGACAGTGACAAATCATTTGGATTAGCATTGCACATTCAAATCTAGTTGCATAACTAACATGAACCTATTCCGTAAGTTGACACTAACTCCTGACTTTTCATTTTAAACTAAATAGCATGTAAATTAGTATTTCATTAATACATAACCTACAGTCATCAACTAAGTGAATTAACACCTAACCAAATTTGCATTGCATATTAGCAGACTAACTACTCACGAATTGCTTCTCACTAACTATAACTAGTTAACAATTTCATTAACACTAAACAACTGAACTCCATGTCACAGTTAAACGGAATTTTGGGACCAAGTGTGAAGAACAGTAAAATTAGCTTACGTTATTCAATGATGATCCGCTAACTCGACAACCCCCCTATTTATATATGATGAACCTAACTAACGCATTAACTAATAACTTCACAGACTAATTCATTGTTTCATTTCCTAACAAACTCCTCTGTATCCTATATTCTAGTGCATTCTCTCATCGAATACCGAGCTATGGGGCATATACAAAATTAGAGCACATTAAAAAGGTAAGTATAGCAGCCTCATGTCAATCTTCAAAAGAAAAAAAATTACATACTAATATAAACCCAGGGAGGGAAATTGGTTTCAATAAACAAACCTGGACATGTATATATTGGCAGTGATCTTTATGTAGAGCCTTCACTATTTCATAAAGTGTCTCAGCAGGTTTACTATGCAACCGTAGCTGCATCTCTGTATCATCAGCATGATTACTCTTCAAAGCAGTAACTGCAACATCAAGCCGGTTGATTCTTTCGGTCAAAGCACTAGAGCATATTTTAGGCCAATTTTCATTCTGATTCCAAGTCAATTCATTCTGAAGGCACAAAAGATCCTTTTCCAAATTGGATATATCATGAATGATTGCTTCCTAAGCTTCTACCTGTGAGCATGTGAATACCTGAATGAAAAGAAGAAACATGTTAAGAAAACAGAGCCTTTGGTGAAACACTAATCTATGTGTCCCACTCTTTAACATGATATGTAGTTTCCTATTGTGGAGTTGAAAATTATTTTAAGTTAAAACAAAATCACTGTCAATAATGAAGTACAAAATAACAAACATGCTAAAGTTACTTTACGTTGGATGAAAATACCAATGCAACAAAGTTGAATTCCTCTACCTCCAAATCCATATGATCAACAATGTGGATGATGAAACCACCTCCATCACAAGGTCTTATCAGGTACCCACTGGGCAGCATCTCAACTCTAACAAAATGTTGCACAGGAGGCATGCTTGGACCATTCTGTGTGTTTTTAAGAGACCTCTCACATATCTGGAAAAAAAAAAGCATTAAAGAATTGATTCAAATGTGCTCATATACTTCAAAATTAGGACAACTTTTAATAAAATAATAGAATTGGGCATTGCACATAAGAGATATATGTTTTTGACTACACCATCGAATCAAATAGAAATATTAAAGGTTCTTTACATTGACTTACCACTAGGATTCCATCTTCTAAAACAGATGTGTAGCGCAACAACCATAAGTCTCGTGCAGGAGACAATGTGGTTGGCGCATATAGTTGATCATAAAAAAAATGCAAATAAGATATCCACAATATGTTATGTTACAAAGTCACCATTCATAGACACTGAATTTGAGTTGCTTTACCTGCATGTAAAGCAGCTCAATGGGTCCACCATTTGCTGTGGGGAGCACATTCAGAACATCCACAGCTCGGCAATCACAATACCACGAGGGCCAATCTTTAAGGATTTCTGCAACCTGTAAAGAGTATGGTTGGTTAATCCCGTCAATGAACGTCGGTAAAACAATTATCATAAAGAAAAACAAATTCAGAGGCAGCACTAACCCTTGTAGGTTCTAGACCCATTAGGCCACGTGCTCTAGCTGCCACACCAGGGCAACCATGAGAAATGTCCTTTTCTATTTGCCATTAAGGACAAACTATTTTAAAAAATTCTTAAACAAATAGCCTCATTAGTTTTCCAACAGATCAAATACCTGTCTTGAGCATGTTGTGCGGGAAATGTAGGTATGAATTCTTTGCTTTTGGGAAGAGGAACTTCGCGAAACCATTCATGATTGAGAGCGGCTTCATTCGTGATCCTCTGCATGCATTAGTAGGTGTTATTCTTAATATTATGAGACAAAGAACTATTCGCAAATTAATTCATGAAGCTCAAGCAACCCTTACCTTTTCAAGGTCATAAGTTAGAAGCTTGTTCAACAAATCAAATCCAGAATCAGAAAGAACTGGAGATCCGGTGAATGACGTGGCAGGAAACTTTTTACGCAGAAGATTATACCTGAAAGAGACATTTTGGTTGTTAATACAAATTATGAAAGTTGTGTAACAGTACAACCAAGTAAGCTATAAAACAGAAAACAGAAAGGTCTAAGTAGATTTAAGTAGCTGGCAATTAAACATGAATAGAAAACAGAAAGGTCTAAGTAGATTTAAGCAGCTGGAAATTAAACATGATACATCTCATCATTATACTAAAAGTCAATAGTGAAAGGAATTGAAAGACAACGACCATACGTTATAGCATTCATCACAGAAGAGAAGTAACAGTAGCATTTGAACTTACAAACTAGTGAACAAAGATATAGAAAAACAAAACAAAAAATTCATTTTATCAGCAAAAAAGGGTAAAAAAAATATATATCTCTATCAATGTAACTATGACAATTAAAGCATCACCAGAGTTAATCCATAGCTCATCATAGTTTACATCATTTAGAGATCAAAATAAGAAATAAATCACAAAGTAGTTCACATCATTTCATTAAATATAGACAATGACATGAAAACTTACACTCTAAAACTTGAAGTACCCAAATCAAAAGATAATAACAACCCATCAAATTAGAACCAACTCAAAGCTATAAGAGATTAAATATAAAGTAATCAGATCAAAATGACCTCAGATATAACAGGTGCAGCAATATATGAAAATTCTTACACATTATATTACCTTCTTTCCAGGCCTAACAAGCCTCAATGCCACTTCAGCAGCAATTACATCAGCTGCACGTCCTGTAACAGGCCCCTCTTGAAGAACATGTGTGTGAGCCACAACAGCAATAAACCCATCAATATGACACGCCAAATCACTGCAAAAAATCAAAGATGTCATTACTATATATCTCCTAACAACAGCACAAACCAAAGCAATATACATCCTTCCAAGAAAAATGGATCAAAGGAGTCTTACATTTTCAAAATATCCCCTTCTTCCAAAACCGTTTCATCACTTGCAAGAGGAGAGAAATGACACACAATATTGTTTACAGATACGCAAGTTGGGAAGGCAACACCTCTCTCAATCTTCTTCTTGACATTCTTGTACATGTTACCAGTTTGCCTTATTTACAAAACACACCACATTCCAAGCAGTGTCTCTGTAGTTCTAGCAGCATTCCAAGCCACTGAATTTTCAGCCCCATGTTCAGCAAATCGAGATAATTGTGAACTACCAGGTCTTGTTTCAGCACTGCGAGGATGCAATGATGCCTGTGAAGTCTGATTTGATGCTGGTGGCCCTGATGCTGATGAAGGTCGGGGAGCTTGACCCCCATGCACCAGTAGTTAGTTCGTGTTTCTGTACATTTCCTAGGAAAAGAGAATCCACCACCATTGTTTTCATCCGATTGTGTCAATGTTTTTGTATAAAATTGATATTTATTCTTAGTCTCCGACATATCATCGATGCCACCAACCACATCATCATCAAAACTAACTTCGCTATTAATGAGAGGAAAAAGCCTGAGTTTTGCATACACTTCATCTGTCCCAGGATCAGCCCTATAATTGATAGCTGCAACTTTACATGGAATTTGGGATGGAATTTTGGAGTCAGCAGGAAAATGGACAGGTTGATATGCATGCTCGACATAACCTTGAGGGAAGTAGAAGATGTGAGAATTAAGTTCTGGAATTTGAACCATTCCTCCAGCAACAGCATGTCATAGCTGAGGATCCACATCTTTGTTCCTCTCTGACTTCTTCTTCGACTCTCCATTGCAATCTTTTTCTTTTCCTCTCCTAGATCTTGCCATTTTAAAATTGAGTTCTGCATAAAATGGGGATTTGAAAAAGAAATCAAATGGTTTACACATAAAAAAATCAAATAGTTTAAGCTTTTTGTTTTTATTTGTGAATTTTGAAAAGTTAGTTTTCAAATGTATACTCAGTTGCACACACCAAATTCATTAAAAAAAGAAGCTTCTTATATGAATTAGACAAATACAAATTGCACTAGTTTTGTTCATTCAATTAGACAGAAATTACAGAAAGAGTGATTATACAGAAATACAACACAGTATACTTTTTTTGTTGAATCAATACTCCCATTCCACAGTTCATTAACATATATCAAAGAATAAAAGAGAAATATAATTGAAAGAATATGTGCAATCTGTAAGAGGGAGATGTGAAAAGGAGTTAAACCTCTGAAACTTTCAATTGAATTATAGTTTCATGTAAAATTGTTTCTGAGATAGTGAGAGCTTCTGCACTTTGAAAGAGTTAGAAGAGTAAAAGAATAGGGCGAGTTAAAACTAACTGCATTGAAACGGTTATAACAACAAAATAATGGAAGTTACTATTTTTTTGTGAGAAAGGTGATTTGCACATAGCAGTTGTAGCTGTAACCATAATTAGAGTCAGTTAAATAAATTTAGGAAACACATTGTTCACAGCTTCAGAGCAAACCACCTTGCAAATTGGACACAAATTGACTAATAATAACACAACAAAAAGAACAAATTAAAAGTAACAAAAATGCATAGACCGATTCAGAAGTAAATTAAACAAATGAGAACAATTTTGAGCATTAAAATGATCAATTGAAAACATGAAAGACACTAGACTTTTCTTTCAAAATGTAAAGGGGATGAAATACATGTTTCCTCCGACTGATTCAGGTTTGATTTTTCCACTAACATCTGATTGTACAAGTTCTAGTTTGACACTAACTCTCCAATCTGATTGTTTTGTAATAGGATCCTTGTGTTTCTTCTATGTACACTAAGTTAGGGAATCCTTTCACCATTTCTTTCTTCACTAATGTGCAACAATTGAGATTCCATTTGCTTGCTTGTCAGAAAGCACATTGGCATGATAATTGATGCAAGAATGACATATATTGTATTTTGTGACATTTGAGCCTTTCTCTGCATGAAAATTTTGACAAGTATCATACTTGCACACATGTGAGATTTGTATAGTGATATTAGATTTATTTTTACTAGATTTTTTAATTACGTTATTGAATACAAAATACTATGAGACAAAACTATTGACAATGGGATAATCTTTTTTCACAGAATTCAGTCTTTGCATTATTATTCTTCATCACATTTCGCCAACAACCGCAACTTCTCCATTATATAGTGCAGTTCACCATGAATTCACTCCGAAAGCTCGGCTAGGTTGGACAACAGATTTAGCCTTCTATATTTGTTTCCATCACAGATCGGTTTCGTATGTCAATGCATGCCGTAGGATTAACCTTTCCACTTTATGTCTGAACCAGTTCCAAAACATAATTTCGATGTTCTTGGTGATACTTAGTGCGTCAAACTTATCATTTCTCATCTTCCTACATTTTACCCCTTTGAACTTTTCACAAAACTGGTTAAAATGATCTCTAACATCTTTTCTAACTATGTGGTCAATGTTCAACCAATTATAGATTTGATCCCATATGTTCATTACTTCATTACACTCCAGAAACATGTGGCAATCTGATTCAGCAGCATGTTTGCAGAAAACACATACTACATTGCTTTTCCCCAACGTTACCCCTTTAGCTCGTAAATAATTCTAAACACGATAATAAGGTAGTGTTTAAGGTGTAAGTTCAATTCAGTCCTTATTGAAGTTGTTCAAAAATTATATGAGAAGAAATAGATGTGTGATTCAACACAAATCAACTTAACATAAAAACTTTATACAAGATGAATCCAAATTGAACTAAATTGTGGAAGTGTTAGAATACATAGACAACTTCTTATAATTGAACTAAATCATGTTTATAGAAAATTATGGATATAATAATTCTTCCTTCCATTGCTGATACTACTGTCACGCTGCCTCTTTTGATGAACTCACTGAAACGGCACCAAAAATATTATTAACATATATCTATTTCTAAGAGATGAAACAGTTTATGCAATACATAAAAGATACTAAATTTTATTCATTTCTGATCCTTACCTGAATCTTCGATCTCCATTGTTTCTCCTGCCAAAGTATCTGTTTTGATTTGGTTCCTTAGATCACACTCCAGCCTCTCACTAGAGGAGTCTTGTAGAGGAGAATCAGAAGGATAATTAGTTATTTTCTCCTCGGCATTTTCATTTCTCGACTCAATTTGTATTTTTTGGCCAAAAAGCACCAATACTTTTGACTTCGCATGAACCATTGTTTGGCCAAAAAGCACCAACTCTTTCGGCTTCGTATGATCTAGTTTCTCTAATATCGAGCCTGAAACATTCTCACTGCTGCTCTCCTTTTGTAATATCGGGCTATTAGAGACAGTAGTGGATGTTGAATTTTCGATCTCCATTGTTTCTCCTGCCAAAGTATCTTTTTTGATTTGGTTCCTTAGATCACACTCCAGCCTCTCACTAGAGGAGTCTTATAGAGGAGAACCAGAAGGATAATTAGTTATTTTCTCCTCGGCATTTCCATTTCTCGACTCAATTTGTATTTTTTGGCCAAAAAACACCAATACTTTTGGCTTCGCATGAAGTATTGTTTGGCCAAAAAGCACCAACTCTTTCGGCTTCGCATGATCCAATTTGTCTAATATCGAGCTTGAAACATTCTCACTGTTGCTCTCCTTTTGTAATATCGTGCTATTGACAGTAGTGGATGTTGAGGCATCGTGATTAAATGATGGTTGGAAATGAGACATAAAGACTTCTAATGGAATTTGTTCGATGGTTGGAAACAATGATTTGGGGAAACTAAAATCATCACGCCTGGCTCCCTGCATGCCTGCAGTACTAGTAACTGGAACATTCGAAAAAGTTGGCATTGATAATTGGCCATCCATGGAGAAACTTGGGTGTTGCGTCGATCTCAGTTTCTTACTTGATGGAAAGAAAGGGGGAAAAGGGAACAAAGGCATGTCCGATACTAATTCGACTTCCCACGGATTCAGCATCTTGGTATTTGTAAGTAAATCAGTTTTGTCC